>ML819655.1:155419-175413 GCA_009831015.1 Picea engelmannii
CTATCACTGAGACACTGGTATGGTTACATTATTGTCTTAATGGATACTATTGTTTGATGTGTTGTGAATGCTTAGGGAATTCTTGGTATGGATTCTATGATGTGGTTTAGTTTGGTTTATTTGGTTGATGGAGTGAGCAGTACTCTTATGATTCAGTAGTGACATGATTGAGATAACATTCATATTGATTTGTTGTGGAGCATGAACAAGATATTGGAGAACTTGGATGTGTTTTGACTGGTTGTGGGTCAGTTTGGATAGTGGAAGACAAAAGAGAAAGTGATTGCAGGTTGCAGAGGATCTGAGCATGTTTCTCAGAAGCATACGCTTGTTGCATTATACACTGACCACGTTCACACACGGGCTATAGTGAGTTAGGGCGCGTGCACACATGGGCTGCACTACTAATAGGTCGTGTACCTATTGACAAATTGATATATGTTGAGGATTGTTGCCTCATCTCAGTTGGTGCTAAGGGTGTAAGCTGAGTCTTGCATTATAGAGAAGGTGCTCTTACAGAGTTGTACTCTATTCAGTTGTTGTTGATAAACCCCAAAGATTGTAGTATGTAATAAAAAGAAAATTTTACATACATCTTGTGTTCTTTGTGTTCATTGTGGTGATGATTTGTTGATGATATATTGCTGATATATGTTGCTGATATGTGCTCACATCTAACTGGTTATAAATGACAAAAATGGGTAATGAATAAATGTTGAATGCTAATTGATGAGTTTTTGTGCAAGAGGGAATTAGTTTTGGGAAAAAGATCCCCACACTCATTCACCCCCCCCTCTAAGTGTGGTAGGTGTGTCCAACATGTTCCTTTTGGAACATTTAGTTGATGCTTGGTTTGACTTGCCACAATCATGGCAAGGATGGAGATCAAAACACTGACTCTCCATGTGACCAACTCGATTACAATGTTTTCACTACGCATTATGATGTTGAACTTGAACAGGGGAAGTTGAAACTTCTTGATGGCATCTTGCACTGATGAAGTGGATTCATTTTGAATAATTTGGAGTATGAAAGGTGAATTCCTTGTCATATCCAAGTCTTGTTCTATGCTTGTTGTGGATATTTCTTCCCAAGGTCTGGTGATGGGCTTGGAAAGAGAATTGTGTACTTGATGGCATGCTTAACATTTACATTTACTTTTACTTGTTGTATCACTCTATGATTTGGCATATTTTGCTTGCAATTCATCTTCATTGGAAGTTGCTTCTGAAGTTGGCTTGCTGAGGTTCTCCTTCACTGACTATTGATCAAAATCATCATCATCATCATCATCATAGATAAGGTTGTTATGAACAAAAACTAGTTTAGAACACTTCACTGGCTGTTGATTTTTGAGATCTATAAACTCATCATTCAGTAGTTGGGATTGTGCTTGAAGGATTTTAACTTTATCTTGCATCACTTGCAAACAAGTTAGCATTGATTGAAGAATATCTCTGTGAAGTATGACTATGTTTTCTTCAGAACTGATTATTATAGTGTTCAGTAACTTTAATAATTCTCGACTTCGCTCCATTTGTAACCCGCTCACTTGAACTTCACGCTCGCTTGATTTTGGTTCACGCTTGCTTGTGCTCATTTGAATTTGTTTCCAGGAACGCACTCGCTTATACTTTCACGCTCACTTGAAGTTGCTCGCTTGAAATTTCTTCCAGGAAGTTGAGGATGTCAATTACCACCGAAAATGCATCCCAAAGTATTACAATGATTGATTGGCAGGAACAACAAGTGGAATTTGGACTCAAAAAATAGAGGGTTTCAGGTTCAACCAATAATGCACTTGAAAATTACAATAACTCAATTTGATTTGATTTGACACTTACAAAAAACTTTTTCAAGTAGTAAATAATCTGCAAATTTCGATGTTTAACAATGCTTCATTTACTTGATTCTCCCTTTCATTGATTGATGTAGAATCATTGTTGAATGTTTATGTTGACAATTAAAATGCTTGAATGTTCTTCGCGACTACTTGATTTGCAGGTGTTTTAATTGCATGTGCTTGATTGTATGTGCATGGATGGTATTAATTGTGTGCCTTTATTTCATTAACCTTGTTTGTACTACATATGTGTGTGATAATGTTAAAATTAGACATAAATCAGCTCATAAAACAACCATGAAAATATCACCATCACATACTACACAAGGTGTACCTAAGATCCCCTTATTCAATTTCAGGCGGATCTAGGACACAAGCAAAACAAATTGATTTTATTATTGGCTTCTTTCTTGCTACCAAATATAATAAGCTCTTTAACACTAAAGAGAAAGTTTCTTTGCAATGAGAGGTCAAACTTTCGTAATCAACTCAAACTTTAAAAACATTTGACTATGAAGTATACAAATAGTTGCCCGCTTCAAGAATAATCATTTTAATAATATCCACTTACATGAGATAATAATGTCATGTGAACAATTTAATTACGCTACCTTGAAAATAACATAATCTACTCATGGAGTGTATCGTTGTGGATGAAGTAATTTCTAAAATGAACCATTCTTCGTGGAAGACCATATCATAATAGAAGATTGGAATTTGCCTTTACGTCATCAGATGTCCATGTTATTTGAGTCGTTGAAGAACTAATCAGAGATCTATGCTCTCTATGGGATATTTGGATCATTTGCATGGATATTTAGAACGTAATCTAATCATTGGGAAAGATAAATACAAGTAAGACAAAGTGATGATAAAAATACTTGTTGAAATATTGTAACTGCAAAGAGTATTCTATTTGTTATTGATGTATTATTCATTAGATCAATCCCCTTTTGTGGATTGATCATGTCAGACATTGTAAATGACCAAATCCCCTTTTGCGGATTGGTCAAACCATAATTGTAATAAGCAAAATGAGAAGTCGACCCCCATAATTAATTAAGGTGGTTCTAACCACCCAGAAAGAGAATTCGGCCCTACCAGTGAAAAGACACTTTGTTTTAGCACCTGCTAGATTGTATAAATAAAGGAGGCTAGTGCCTCATTTGTTCACTCACTCACTTGATCATCAGAGCACAAGTTTGGTAGCTGTAGTTGGAGAAGAAGGAAGAGAGAGAGGTGCATTACTTGGGAGAGGATATTCTCTATTGTTTGGTTTATTGTCCTGGCATTGTATTGGCTATCTATATTAAGGAAGTTTTTGTTGGGTTTTGTCCCCCATGAGGGTTTCCCGGGATAAATGATGTGTCTCTTGTGATTTTGTTTCTCTCAGTGATCCTATCTATGCTATGGCTATCTAGTAAATTGAAAAGAAACCTAATAATGGCTTAAACTCTAACATGGTATCAGAGCCTAGCTGAAGAGAGCATCTTTCACAGGAAAAATAAAAACGTCATTGTTGCCATACAAGAAAATTTAGGCTTTTTATTGAAGAGGAATTTCAGCCCAAAAGCCATCTAGAAAAGTGCATCCTAGCCCAAGGAACTCTTTGGCACCTTCAGCGCACCTTTTCAATGGATAAAACTCCCAAGAAGTGAAACCCTAGTTTTCAACAGTACCAGAGGTACCAGGAAACCAGAAGTACCAGAAAACTAGAAGTACCAGAAAACCAGAAGCACTAGTCCAGAAATCCACTGGTCAAGTTTGAAGGGAAAAAAATTGGATTTTCTGAAATCTAACCACACCAGGCTACTCGCCTCAGCCAAGCACACCTTCTGGTAAGTTCAAAATTCAATTCTGAGCATTTTCATTTTTTGGTCATTTTCCTAGCTGCAGGTTAAAGATGTCTGCAAGCACTAAGATTTTTGACAAGCTAGAAGGTGTGGAAAACTTTCGTGCTTGGAAGTATAAAATTGGACTCATTCTTGAAGAGAATGACCTAGCAAATTTCATTAAATAAGATGTACCGGAACCCATTGATGCTGCAACTAAAGAAAAACACCAAAAGGACACAATTAGGGCCAAAAGAATCATTGCATATTCTATCAAAGATCACTTGATTCCTCAAGTGTCGTCAAAGAAGACTCCAAAACAAATGTTTGATTCCCTAACCAGATTATATGAAGGAAAGAACATAAATCAGAAGATGAATCTAAGAACTCAACTCAAGAATACAAGGATGCAGAAAGGAGAATCAATCCAGGAATATTTCTCTAGAATATTAGAATTCAAAGAACATCTAGAAGCAATTGGAGATACTATAGACGAAGACGAACTCATAATGACAGCCCTTAATGGTCTCACAAGACCTTGGGATGCATTCATCCAAAATATTTGTGCCAGAAAGGATAAACTACAATTTGACATTCTTTGGAAAGAATGTATTCAAGAAGAATCAAGGGTAGCTAATCGAGAAKATTTACTATCAAGAGATGAATATCAAGCCCTAGCTACTCASACTAAAGGAGGAAGAAAKAAGTCTTACTTCCAGAAATAAACTCATAAGGAGTCTTAACCCCAAAATAAATTCATACATAAAGAATCTCAACCAAGGRCATTCCAGAAATTTCAGAAAGGACAAAGAAAAGGAAAAGATTTCTCATCCTACCAATGTTACCATTGTGACAAGATGGGACATATTGTGAAACATTATCCATCTAGACGAGAAGAATACAAGAATAAAAACAAGAGGTTTCATKCCCATGTAGTTGAATATGAAGAGCCACACACAAAGATGATAAAARAACGAATTGAAGACTATGTCTTAATCTTGGCCCTCTCAGGATCAGTATCACTTGGTGAGGAYACGTGGCTCATTGATAGTGGTGCTTCCAAGCACATGACAGGTGAAAGAGACATTCTCTCTTTCCTTTCAGAAAATAWTTTTTCTCAGAAATTTACACTTGGAGATGATTATCAATACCCCATCAAGGGAGTAGGAGAATCAAATTACAAGCTTAATTCAGGAACTCCAATAAAGATGAAGGATGTAMTCTATGTACCAGGTTTGACAAAGAACTTACTCTTCATTTCAACTTTAGAAAATAAAGGCTTCAGAGTTTCCTTTATAGATGGAGAAGTTCTTATGTGGGCCAAAGGAAAAAACATGGAAGAAGCAATTGTTATTGGAAAAGAAGAAGGTGGCTTGTATAAGCTAAAGGGTCACTCAGAAGCAGTCATGACCCACTCCATTGAGAATCCATGTGAACTTTGGCATAGAATATTAGCCCACATCAACTACAATGCATTACTATATGTAATCAAGGTAGTCACAGGTCTACCAGAGCTCAAGGTTGACCATGAAGGTGTGTGCAATGGATGTGCACAAGGGAAGAACATCAATAACCCTTTTCCGAAGAGAGATAGTAAAGAAGAAGGAGTCCTAGAACTCATTCACTCAGATGTGTGTGGCCCAATTCCATCATCGTCCATCAATGGGTATGTATACTATGTATCTTTTATTGATGACTATTCTCGTAAAACCTTGGTTTACTTTTTGAAATCAAAAGATGAAGTGTTTAGTAAATTCAAGGAATTCAAAGCCTTGATAGAGAATCTTTCTTAAAGAAAGATGAAGATACTCAGGTCACATAATGGAGGAGAATACACCTCAAAAGAGTTTGTAAACTTTTGCAAAGATGTCGGGATCAAGAGGGAGCTCACCACTCCATACAATCCTCAACAAAATGGTGTAGCGGAAAGAAAGAACAAAACTATAATGGAAGCAGTGAAGACCATGATCCATGATCAAGATCTTCCAATGTGCTTATGGGAATAAGCAACAAAAATAGCAGTATATGTGTAGAACATATTGTCCCATAGTGCACTTGGGTTCAAGACCCCAGAAGAGATGTTCTCCGGAAAGAAGCCAAAAGTAAGTCATCTCAAAATATTTGGCTGCCCAGTATTTGTACATATTCCAAAAGAGAAAATAACCAAGTTGGAACCTTCAGGAAAGAAGGGAATATTTGTTGGATACTGTGACGTCTCCAAGTACTTCAGAGTTTATATACCAGGTTACCATCATATTGAGATCAACAGGGATGTAACCTTTGATGAAGATGGAACACTCAAGAAATCAAGAAGATGCTAGCTTGAAGAAGTATATGAAGAGGAACTTCTAGCTCCCAGAGTTGCAGAACTAGTGAGGGAAGTCATAGCTTCCCCTGATGAGGAGATTCTAGAAGATCATGACATAGTATAATCTCAAGAACCTCCCTAGATGATGATCTCCCACAAGAAAAAGCCAGCCTAGGCAAGGGAACTTATTCAAGATGGAGAGAAGTATGGTGTCCGCAAAGGAACCATGAGACAAGTGAAGAAACCAAAGCCATTATCCAGTTATATGGCTTTGATGTGTGATATCTTATAGAAGGAGCCTACCTGCTTTGAAGAATCCATTCAGAAGAAAGAATGGGCAGATGCCATGAAAAAAGAATACCAATCCATTATAAAGAATGATGTATGGGAAATAGTTCCCAGACCGAAGAGCAATGATGTGGTATCTTCCAAATGGATTTTCAAAATAAAACATGTTGTTGATGGAAGTATTGAGAAATATAAAGCAAGGTTCATTGCTCGTGGCTTCTCTCAAAAGGAAGGCACTGACTATGAAGAGACATTTTCTCATGTAGCCAAATACACTTTGATCATAACCATCATAGCCCTTGCAGCTAAGATGAAGTGGAAGTTACACCAGATGGATGTGAAAAATGTCTTCTTGAATGGTGTCATTGAAGAAGAAGTGTATATAGAACAACCTCAAGGATTTGAAGTTGGAGACAGGAAGACTCATGTATGCAAGTTGAAGAAGGCTTTGTACAGATTAAAGCAAGCTCCTAGATCTTGGTATGGAAGGATTGACAATTTTCTGACGAGCTTGGGCTTTACCAAGAGTAAAGAATATTCTAACCTTTACTTCAAGGTTATGAATGATGAGCCTGTTATATTGTTGTTGTATGTGGGTGACTTATTTTTAACTGGAGAAGAAAATCTCATCACTGAATGTAAGAAGAAGCTCATTGCAGAATTTGAGATGAAAGACCTTGGCCTAATGCACTATTTCTTAGGTCTTGAGGTATGGTAGAGCCCAGAGAGGATCTTCCTTAACCAAGGGAAGTATGTGGTTGAAATACTAAAGAGATTTGGTATGTTGGAGTGCAAGTCCATGAATACACCCATGGAAACAAAGTTGAAGCTCCTGGTTGACTCTTCGTCAGAATTGATTGATGCTACGTTATATAGACAGATCATTGGATCGTTGATGTATCTAACGAACACCAGGCCAGATATATGTTTTGTTGTGAACACATTGAGTCAGTTTCTCGTAGAACCCAGAAATGTTCACCTAATTGTTGCAAAACATGTGATGAGGTACATTAAGGGTACATTAGATTGTGGTCTTAGCTATGATGGAGATGATGACTTCAGACTTAGTGGATATACTGATTCAAATTGGGTTGGAAGTGTCTCTAACAGAAAGAGAAATTCAACATGTTGTTTTATTCTGGGGTCAGCCATGATCTCATGGAAAAGTAGGAAGCAATCAAGCATTGCTCTCAGCACGTCAGAAGTAGAATACATTGTTGCATGTTCTACCAGTTGTGAAGCCATATGGCTTCAAAATTTGACATTTCTATTCGATATAGAGATGGAAGCAACCCTGATCCTATGTGATAACCAAAGCTGCATAAAGATGACCGAGAACCATGTGTTCCATGACAAGTCAAAACACATAGAGATCTGATATCATTACATCTGTGATATGGTGCAGAGAGGAGCCATAAAGCTCCAATATGTTAGCACGAATGAACAGGTTGTTGATGTGTTGACCAAGCCTCTATCTCGTGTAAAGTTTGAGCACTTTCGAGATAAGCTTGGTGTAGTCCGAAAGGACCTTCCTTGAAAGGGGGAGTAGTGTTGTGATGCCAGCCCCATGATGATGTGCCAGCCTAGTGTTATGATGCCAACCTCATGCTGATGATGTACTGGCCTCATGTGGTGATGATGTGCCATCCTAGTGTTGTGATGCCAGCCTCGTGTTGATGATGTGCCAACCTCGTGCTGTGATGATGTGCCAACCTAGTGTTGTGATGCCAGCCTCGTGTTAATGATGTGCCAGTCTCGTGTTGTGATGATGTGCCAGCCTCGTGTTGTGATGATGTGTTGGTTGTGGAGCCTGATTATCTTTCTGATTTAGAGGTCTTTTACTTTTAACCGTGTTTATACCCCATGAAGTATTTACACCCCAGAAGTATGTACACTCTTCCACGCGAGGGAGTGCAGAGGGGGGGTACCCCCTCTGCGGGGTCCGGGGGGGATATCCCCCCAGTTGTGGGGTCTGGGGGCAAGCGGGCCCCCGAAGGAAAATTTTCCTTGTAAATGTATATTGTAATTTTGTTGTAAATTTGGACCGTTCATTATAAGGTTGCAGATCTAACGATAAAGATTATGTTAGGGTTTTTTTCCCTAGAAGGCAACCCTCTTTTATGAGGGAAATGTATTGCGGCAATGGTTGATGGCGAATATTGTATTCTGAGATAGGAGACTGTGAGAGAAAGAAGAGGAAGTTACACTGGGTTTGTTGTGGGTTGTATCCCTTCATATGCTGGATAATAATAAAGGAAGGACCTGGCAATTTCTCTGGTGGATGTAGCCCACACTGGGTGAACCACGTAAATCTGTGTCTCTATTGTATGGCACATATTCTATGTTTTGTTTCCGCATTTGTTTTATTTTATTGCTCCACGGTCCTGTTTTTCTAACATGATGATGTGTCAGCCTCGTGTTGTGATGATGTGTGTCATCCTTGTGCTGTGATGATGTTGTCAGTCTCGTACTGTGATGCCAACCTCATGCTGATGATATTGTGTTGCGAGTCTTGTACTCTGATGCCAGCTTCATGCTGATGATATTGTGTAGCCAGGTTCATGTTGTGATGTTAGCTTCATGCTGAAGACTCTCAGCCTAGTGTTGATGTTGATGATGCTCCAGCCTTTGTGTTGTGTTTTTGCTTCTATTGACGACGAGAAAAACTTTCGATGATTTATAGATATGCCAGTCAATGTTCCAAGATGTTGTTGATGATGTTTCCCTCTCTCTCGCCTGATGATGTTGTAGAATACCCTTCTTGTTAAGGGGGAGTGTTGAAATATTATAACTGCAAAGAGTATTCTATTTATTATTGATGTATTATTCATTAGATCAATCCCTTTTTGTGGATTGATCATGTCGAGCATTGTAAATGACCAAATCCCCTTTTGTGGATTGATCATGTCGAGCATTGTAAATGACCAAATCCCCTTTTGTGGATTGGTCAAACCCTAATTGTAATAAGAAAAATGAGAAGTCGGCCCCATAATTAATTAAGGTGGTTCTAACCACCCAGAAAGAGAAGTAGACTCTGCTAGTGAAAAGACACTTCGTTTTAGCTCCTTCCAGATTGTATAAATAAAGGAGTCTAGCACCTCATTTGTTCACTCACTCACTTGATCATCAGAGCACAATTTTGGTAGCTTCAGTTAGAGAAGAAGGAAGAGAGAGAGGCACATTACTTGGGAGAGGATATTCTCTATTGTTTGGTTTATTGTCTTGGCACTGTATTGGCTATCTATATTAAGGAAGTTTTTGTTGGGTTTTCTCCCCCATGAGGATTTCCCAGGATAAATGATGTGTCTCTTGTGATTGTGTTTCTCTTAGTGATCTTATCTATGCTATGGCTATCTAGTAAATTGAAAAGAAACCTAATAATAGCTTAAAATCTAACAATAACAAGATCAGACACTGCTTCACATAGGTCTCCTGAAACTTATGTTCCTCTTCCATAACTAATACGATTTGATCATACCACAAAGGTCAGATTCTCTGCAGATTGGCTTCCTCAGTCATTTCACCTATGGGAGTCAACGGGTCTTTATACAATCATCAATCAAACCTATGATGTCGTTGTGGTGGGAGCAAGTGGTGTCGATTTGAGAGCATCCATCGGGATTTGGGAGCACAAATTCAACACAACTTGTATCATCAATATCTTTCTTATGAGATTAAAGATCGTTGCAGTGCAGGGTGGAATTAATAAAAATAGATCTTATCTCCAAAAAAAAATTAGCATTCAATATAGACCTAACATTTTATAATTCAATAGATCTTATCTCCATGAAGAACTATCAATTGAGGCATTATATGCGCAAGTTTGATTTGGTGGTGGTTATGTGCTACATATTTGTACTCTATAACTTATTGTCACAAGTTTTGGGGATCAATTATATATTTTTCAGAACTTACAGGTTGTTGGAAAGATTGTGCTTATGTCTTGGAAGTTGCCTGGATTGGTTCTATTCTTTGCTCAGGTATAGAAAGTTATCTCGCCTTCCAATCACATGGATTTTGGAGTCGAAAATCATTCAACAATGCATATCTGGGCCTAAATCATTTGACATATGCTCGATGACATTGATGGTCGCCTACTATACACGCTGATGTGGATCTTGGAATGAGGATATTGTGAGGACTGATTACCTTTATTTTCTACTTCCTTTAACCAGATTGTGCCATTTTCTGTCCGCCACTGATTCTCATTTCCAAATCCAAAAACCAAGTAGTGATCGCCAAATAATTTTATGCACCTTATCCAATCGTTTTAATTGTACTGAAGATGACCATTAGTTTCAGTGAAGGAGATTTCAAAATCTAGGACAGTAATGAAAACTTGGTTCTCACAGCGTGGTGATAATAGATTGAATCGGCGGTAGAAACCAATAAGCATGCAAAAAGGTTGAATCACCAAAGATAATTTTGTGGATGAAGGTGATGATTACATGCTAGATAAAAATCATAAGACTATCAATAGCCAATTTTTTTACTGTGAATAATCTACAGATCTAGGAGTTGCAAAAGTATTTATGTAGATATACAAAATATTCATAATTCTCAACATATCTCACCTCTTGGTTATTGATTTTCCAGATTGGAAATTATATCTGTGATGTCCATATCGTTGGTTGCTTTGATTTCTCATTGGCCATACCAAATTGCGTGAAGGCAGAAGAGTGGTCACTCGAACACCAAATCACTCTAACTCTAGTTGCTTCTCTTTTACTATATGTTCATCCTAATATCATAGGCTACACCTTAGCTCTCATGGAAAACTACCATGTATATCAAGACTGCCAGGCCCTTAAGAACTATACGAGGCTCTAATACCAATTAAAGAAATTGAGCATAAGAATATTAGGACAAGAAGATTGGTGGAAAATGCCTCAAGCGATAAGTCTCAACATTGTACTCATATTAATGATACAAATATATAATACAATAATGAAACCACCTCAATTTTTCTCACATTGACACCTCATCGAGAGATAAGGTAGGAGGAGGCAATATAAGAATCTAGAAACACACTTAGGATAAAAACTATATCCTTAAATGTGAAATACATAAAGGTGGTATACTAGGACTTAATGATTGTATATGAGTAAGATGATAACATGGAAGAGCTTGTAGCAGCTCAATTCCCTCTAGTTCTAAATGGAGAAGTTGACCACTCATGTTGTGTGTCATACTATCGATCAAAACTCTGTTGTGAAAACTAGGGTTTCGTTTCTCTACAAATGAGGTTAGAAGAAAACCTGCACAAAATGACTAACACAACAGATTATTTCTATATGCGAAATAATGAAACAATCGCTCTCATTTGCCTTATCATAGCATAACATGAACTCATTACATATTTCCCAAATGATGGCATTGAATGAGTTAGATCATAACTCGACAGTTGAGCTTGCATTTGTACAATACTCCTGCATGATCAAAATGTGTTGTTACAATATCCAAATCTTGAAACACACCTTTAGTCATGATGTTTTTTGTGCATTACAAGAAGCACCGGACCTTATTTATCCCTTAAAACTTGGGAAAAGACCTTTAATTAAAAAAAAATGTAAATCAAACTATATTTGATGTGACACATTTTAACCCATGCAATCACTTCTAAGCATATCTTATAAAAAACAAATGAAATCAAATTTAAGCAAAGGTAATGACACCAAAAATGAACAGTAAGGATAAAATTTACAACAAACAAGGAAAAAAATGGCTTAGGAAAAGGCTTATGAATGGATAGGCTAGATTTTAGGAGTAGGAAAGAAGTTATGCAGTTTTAGAGACTAACATTGGCTCCATTTGGGGATAATGTTCTCCTTGTATTAAGGACTGCAGACTTAGTGCCTTCTTCCATCATTGCAACTTGCAACTTCTCATCACGATGTAAACCAATATTCTCTGAAAACAAATCATTTTGCATGCTGGAAAACCAAAATACAAACTGACATTAAAAATTATTGCTCTATATTGTGCCTTGTCTCCATTGGGCTATGGAGTCATTATTTATGTTGATCTACTGCAAACCAACAAACTAAAAAAGAAATGATCAGAAAGACAACATATTTATATACACTTCATATTCTAATCAGCTGAATCCAGTTGATTATGTATAAAAAGAGTTCCAATGCAGCCAAGTGAGCATTTGACTGATGAAATGATTATCGTGTATGCAGCTGAATGAGAAAGAGCAAAAAGAATGTGACATTTTCAACAAAAACTCCATGGGTAGCTTATAATTATTGTTGCAAATAAGTGGTATGCCACAAGCTGCAACATTGGAGACATTTGAAAAATAAGACTCCATCCAAATGGCCATGGGATCGTGAAAAACATGATAAATTTCCAGTTGCTGTAAAAAATAAGGTTGTTGTTCTGGTTGAAAGAGACACCTTTGTATATAACCTTCTTCACACTCATCATACATGGATTCTTTACTGCACATTTCATTGCAGGCCGATGTACCAATCTTCAACTGATCCAAAAGAAAAAATTGTCTCTATATTAAATCTACAACCTTAACAAATCTGGTATCCTCTTGTTCTGTTAAAAATAGTTCATGAATACCAAATTCATCATAACAGTTAGGGGCAACAAGATATCCTGGAAACTATGGGTATTCCTCACTAATTTTATCATCATGTAGATCACCATAAACGTTTTCTTGTTGAATAGAAGAAATGAAAAACATTCGTATAAAAGTGATTCTTCTTCTACATCTTTACCATCTTCAAGAAAAAGAAAATTTAAATGATCAATACATCCTTGCTTTCAAGAAAACCCCTGAGAAGAACTTGATGGCATAACATCTTCAATATCATTATAAGCAAACAAAAATTCATGTTCAATTATATCAGCAACAAGGTATCTTGGAACATTAGCTTCCTCTTCAACAAATTGATCACTACCCTCAACAAAATCATTCTCGTGAAAATCATCAATAACATAATCAACTTTTCGATCATACCTAGAAAATTTCTCTTATGTATATGGAGAATTATCTTGCTGATATAAATTTTCTACAACTCTGACAGTAGAAAAAATAGATTCCCTAAGATCAGAATAAAAACAAGAATCTAAAGACGGTGTATCAACATTCTGAAATAAGTGAAAACCAAGATATATTCTATGTTGCTCATAACCATTCTCATGTTCATTCCAACTCTGATTTTGAAGTTTTCCACAAGTCCAAAGATTGTCCGCAATTTCCTCAGCATTTGTAAACATGTGTTGCAGGGTTAAAGATCTCCTTTTTCTGAGAAATAAAGTTAGATAAGGATGATGATGAGATGCGGTGTAAAACACCCAAGCAACAACTTCAGATGGTCGAATATCAATAGAGATACTGAGATAAAAGTTCTGAAATATCTTATTAAAGATTAAAACATTCTCATCCCTCCTCCTCTTCATGGAAAAGAATTCAGAAAGGTATTGATCATAAGATTTGTTCTCACCCCAATATCTCAGGAAAAGATCATGAAAATATGCATGTGATCCTATTGAATTAGCCTTAAAGTTTTTAAACCATAGCCTAGCATTTCCGTGTAAAGACTGGGAGAATGTTCTCACAAACACATCCTCATGAATGATTTCAAAGTTGTCTGTGAAACATTCAAAGGATTCCATGTGTTTCTCAGTTGTAACATGATCTTCTTCGTTAAACCTAAGAAGATACTCTAGAAAATTGGGGGAGAAATCATGGAGGATAATTGGCAACTTCGTAGGTTTGTAACCCTCTCGAATCTTGGACTGAAATTTAGTGAGATGATGACAAGGTACAACAGTGATTGTAGGAGGTAGTGAATCAACTTCAGTATCAACATGTTTACAAAATGGGTTATCTTCGGGAGGAATTGAAATATGGACATCATAATCCTCATATGGTTCAGATGAAGGAAATGGATCAAGATCAACAATGCAAGAAGAGGGAAAATCCCCTTTCCTCAAGGAGGAATATACAGTTGTAGGTTTATGGTCATGTGAGTATACAAATCATAGGATAATTCTTGACATGCAACGGGAAAGATAGGAAAGAATTTATGAAAAATATAAGCTCATGGAGGAAACTCATAAGTTGATACCTGGTCTTTCCCTTCCACCTTTTCATTTCTCTGTTAACAAGGCTCATCCTCCAGTGGAGTCTTTTGATCAAGGAGTCGCCATTTGAATGATCTGTAGTCAAAATTTTGTGTCTAACTCTCATTCACCATCAAGAGCTAGCTTTGATCATTGTCGTTCTCCCATGGAAATATTTCTTCGTTACTTCGTTCTCCGGCAACGACGCCAAAAGATGTGATCCCTAAAGTTGACCATTGACTGCAAGACAACCAAGCTAGGGCACCTCGGTTATTGCAATGATTTTAAGTTTAGGTTTTGTTGGTAGGTGGATCAATAGGTTAAACGAGTTTGGATAAGACGAAGGGGTATAAGACTGGATACACTTCTTCAATCAAATAAAAAGCAACATTCCATTTAATCAAGAGCATTCATACTGACAAATCTGACGAAGTGACAATTGAATATAGAAGAAAAGAAAGAATAAACACAAATTACAAGATAACAATCTGTTACATGAATAAATAAGATTTTCAAGTTAAAAAAAATATTTGAAACTTGAAACCAATATTTGAATGTAATTTCTCCAAACAGGTTGTATAACAGTAAGTAATGCATTGTAACAATAGTTGAAAAGAGGTGAAATCAATGCTTTTTATAACTTCAAATTCATTCAAATAAGAAAGATAGATGAAAAACATAGATAAAACGTCAAACCATCAATATGTTTGATTTCCTTGAGTATGAAAATGTTGCATACAACAAGTATTGTGTAAATATACAAAATTTCCCTTCTCTTTCTTCCAAAGGATTCCCATTTTGGCCATCTCCATTCATCCTCTTTTATAGACAAAAAGTACAATGAAGTTTCAGATCCCAGATCCTAAATCACAGGTTTAGTTATGATTACAAAATGATATACTCAACTATAAATGGACTCTAAGATTGACTTACATCGAATCTGAGCAAATAATTAACCCAGGATCCTAGGTGAGAGATCCTTTATCTTAGGATCATATATTTGACTCAAAAAGATATTACATGATCCTAACAAAATGTGATCTAAAATAATATCTTGAAGAAAAATTTATGGGAAAATGTAACCTCTCAATCTCCAGCCTAGATTTGGTCTTTTGTGGTCCATAGTGTTGAGCCTACTCACAAAATAGACCTTTAAATATCCTATTGTAGCTTCTTTTTTAGTACAATGCCAATCAAGTATTATTTGATATTCTTTTTCTTGAGCCTCTTTGAAAACTTACACATCTTTCTATGCTTCTCAATCAACTTTTTAATTTTCCTCTATAACTTAGAGTTATGCACCTCAAGCTTATGATCATGCTGCTTTAGATCTTCAATGATTGTCCTAGAATCCTCAAACCTCTGCTCTTCAGACATATCCCATGTTTCAAAACTGAGGACGCTACGGGATTACCTATAGTTGTTCATTACCTTTTTTCTCCCAAATGACAAACCGGGTCCAACTGATTTTTGGTCAGCGTATTAATATCATCATGATGCTTCGACGCACCAATTTGGGGATAAACTTAGTTCACGGTTTTTGATAATAAAAAAAGCATAAAATGGTTGTATTTGACGGTGGCTCGTTCCTCGAAAAATATGGATTAATTTGAGTTGGAATTCACTGGGTTTGTTCATCTTACTCCAATGCATGTCCCCTCAAAATTTCGCAAAAAAATGGATGCACGGTTTGAAAGATATGGTCAAATCAAATTTCTACTGGAACTTTATACTCCTTGTAACAAAATAATGAAACCTTTGCTATCATTTTGGATAGGCCCCGATTTATATAACCTGTAAGAAACCATAAAGTATTATCCTTGATTTCATAAACTTTCAAGAGTTTAATGTCTTTCGATGATGACTTAGAGATCAATCATAACTCATGTATGAGATCCCTTCACACGTTTATATATTTCTGGACCACTGGTAGGGTATTTATCCTTTCCTCCTTGAGCCATGTATTCGGAATTATCTGGCTCCAATCCGGATTTTGATGCTCCTCAATTAGAAACTGGTTACATGGGTATCTAGTAATTTCCTTCTTTTTAAACCAACCCTCGTCGTTGATGGATAAACCAAAATTTAGAGCAATGGATTGTTGTGAGACTTGAATGATAAGTTCTCCCACTTGAGTCTCAAACCCATCAAAATTCTTGGAAAATATCAAAGCAATATTTGTATGGTTTTCCTAAAATGTACAACAGACTCTATGCCATTCTTCTTGAATGATTTTTTTCCTGATGTTTGGATGATCTTGTAGCAGCTCAATTCCCTCTAGTTCTAAACAGATAAGTTGACCTCTCTTGTTGCGCGTCATACTATCGATCACAACTCTGTTGTGAAAACTAGGGTTTTGTTTCTCTGCAAATGAGGTTAGAAGAAAACCTGCACAAAATGACTAACACAACAGATTCTTGCTATATGCGAAATAATCAAACAATCGCTCTAATTTTCCTTATCACAGCATAACATGAACTCGTTAAATTTTTCCCAAATGATGACATTGAATGATTTAGATCATAACTCGACAATTGATCTTGCATTTGCACAATACTACTCCACGATCAAAATATGTTGTCACAATATCTGGATCTTGAAACACACCTTTAGTCATGATGTTTTTTGTGCATTACAAGAACAAGGCTCATCCTCGAGTTGATACATGGTCTTTCCCTTCCACTTTTTCATTTCTCTGTTAATAAGGCTCATCCTCTAGTGGAGTCTTTTGATCGTGGAGTCGCCAGGTGAATGATATGGAGTCACAATTTTGTGTCTAACTCTCATTCACCATCAGGAGATAGCTATGATTGTTTTCATTCTCCTAGTGAAAGGTTTATTCATTACTCTGTTCCCCGACAACGATGCCAAAAGATGTGATCCCTAAAGTTGACCCTTGGCTGCAGGAGAGCCAAGCTAGGGCACCTCAATTATTGAAATGATTTTAAGTTTGGGTTTTGTTGGTAGGTGGATCAATAGGTTAAATGAGTTTGGATAAGACAAAGGGGTATAATACTAGATACACTCCTTCAATAAGATAATAAGAAACATTCCATTTAATCAAGAGCATTCATACTGGAAAATATGACGAAGTGACAGTTGAATATAGAAGAAAAGAAAGAAGAAACACAAATTACAAGATAACAATATGTTACTTGCATAAAGAAGATTTTCAAGTTAAAAATAATATTTGAAACTTGAAACCAGTATTTGAATGTAATTTCTCCAAACAGGTTGTATAACAATAAGTAATTCACTGGAACAATAGATGAAAAGAGGTGAAATCAATGTTTTTCATAACTTCAAATGCATTCAAATAAGACAGATAGATGAAAAACATAGATAAAAAGTCAAACCATCAGTATGTTTGATTTCCTTGCGTATGAAAATGTTGTATACAATAAGCATTGTGTAAATATACATACTTTCCCTTCTCTTTCTTCCAAAAGATCCTCTCGTTGGCCATCTCCATTCATCCTCTTTTATAAACAAAAATTACATTTAAGTTTGAGATCCCAGATCCTAAATCACAAGTCCAGTTATGATTATAAAATGATATACTCAACTCTAAATGGACTCTAAGATTGACTTAAATCAAATATGAGAAAATAACTAACACATGATCCTAGGTGAGAGATCCTTTATCTTAGGATCATATCTTTGACTCAAATAGATATTACATGATCTTAACAAAATGTGATCTAAAATAATATCTTGAAGAAAAATTTATGGGAAAATGTAACCTCTCAATCTCCAGCCTGGATTTGGTCTTTTTTGGTCCATAGTGTTGATCCTACTCACAAAATACACCTTTGAATCTCCTTTTGTAGCTTCGTTTTGAGTACAATGCCAGTCCAGTATAATTTGATATTATTTTTCTTGAGCCTCTTTGAAAACTTACACAACTTTCTATGCTTCTCAACCAGCTTTTGAATTTTCCTCTGTAACTTAGAGTTCTCTACCTCAAGCTTATGATCTTGTTGCTTTAGATCTTCAATGATTGTCCTGGAATCCTCGGACCTCTGCTCTTCAAACATATCCCATGTTTCAAAACTGAGGATGCTACGAGATTACCTATAGCTTTACATTACCATTTTTCTCCCAAATGACAAACTGGGCGAGCTTATTTTTGGTCAACATATTAATATCATCATGGTGCTTCGGCAAGCCAATTTTGAGATAAACCCAGTTCATGGTTTTCAAGAAAAACATAAAATGGATGTAGGTGACAGTGGCTCATCTCTCAAAAAATATGGATTAATTTGACTTGGAATTCACTGGGTTTGTTCATCTTACTCTAATTCATATGCCCTCCAAATTTCGCAGAGAATGGATGCACGGTTTGAAAGTTATGGTCAAATCAAATTTCGTAGAGAATGGATGCACGGTTTGAAAGTTATGGTCAAATCAAATTTCTACTGGAACTCTAAACTCCTTGTAACAAAATAATGAAACCTTTGCTATCATTTTGGATAGGCCTCGATTTCTATAACCTGTAAGCAACCATAAATTATAATCCTTAATTGCATAAACTTTCAATAGTTTATTGTCTTTCGATGATGATTTAGAGATCAATCATAACTACTGTATGAGATCCCTTCACGCGTTTATATATTTCTGAACCATTGGTAGGGTATTTATCCTTTCCTCCTTGAGCCATGTATTTGGAATGCTCTAGCTCCAATCTGGATTTTGATGATCCTCAATTAGAAACTAGTTGCAAAGGTCTCTAAGAATTTCCTTCTTTTTAAACCAACTCTCATCGCTTATGGGTAAACCAAAAGTTGTAGCAATGGATTGTTCTGAGACTTGAATGATAAGATCTCCCACTTGGATCTGAAACCCATCAAAATTCTTGGAAAATATCAAAGAAATCTATGTATGGTGCCCCTGAAATGCACAACATAATCTATGATATTCTGCTCGAATGATTTTTTTTCTTATTTCTGGAAGAACTTGTAGCAACTCAATTCCCTTTGGTTCTAAATGGATAAGTTGACTGCTCTTGTTGCGCGTCATATTGTCGATCACAACTCTATTGTGAAAACTAGGGTTTCATTTCTCTGCAAATGAGGTTATAAGAACACCTACACAAAATGACTAACACAACAAATTCCTTCTATATGCGAAATAATCAAACAATCTCTCTCGTTTTCCTTATCACGACATAACATGAACTTTTAAATTTTTCCCAAATTATGACATTGAATGAGTTAGATCATAAATCGACAATTGAGCTTGCATTTGCACAATACTTTTGCACGATCAAAATATGTTTTCACAATATATGAATCCTGAAAGACACCTTTATTCATGATGTTTTTTGTGAGCTACAAGAACAACATCCTTTTTGCATCGGACCTTGTTTATCTCTTTGAACTTGGGAAAAGACCTTTAATTAAAAAAAATGTAAATCAAACTATATATGATGTGACACATTTTAACCCATGCAATCACTTCTAATCATATCTTATAAGAAACAAATTAAATCAAATTTAAGCAAAGGTAATCACACCAAAAATGAACAGTAATGATAAATCCATAAACAAAGGATAAAAATGAACAGCATGGTTGAACAGTAAGGAGTAGAAAAGAAGTTATAAAATTTTAGGAAATAACATCTCTCAAGGCAATAGAT
>ML819656.1:0-24429 GCA_009831015.1 Picea engelmannii
GGCTGGGTAGTAGGGTTGTGGACTATGTGATATTGAATATCTTTGTTTACAATTATATAGTAAATTTTGACCTTTTAAATGACCATGACCCTGACTCTAATCATAGACCTTTAATCCTAACTCTAAACTTTATCATGTACAAAACCCCCCTTGAAGATAACTTTAGTAACCAAAGGTATTTTTTTTTCACAAAAATAAAGCTAATCTCTTTTTAAAGAACTTAAACACAGAAGCCAATATTCTATCATATAAAAACAATATTGAAGACATCTATAATAATTTTACAACAATCATCTCTACCTCCATAAAAAAAATCTCTTGAAAAGATGATCCTACCTTAAAAATCTTTACGAATCTCATAATGTCCTAAACAAAATTCCAAAAGTTTCTAGAAAAGATGATGTTTTTACTATAGAAGACATAAGGTTTTGGGTAAATAGACTTGTAAATGGGAAAGATAAGGAAATTGAGGGCTATCAAACTTAAATATGAAAAATTTGAGAGCCTATTTTGATCCCTCACATACACAAGATCTCCAATTTAGCAGTCACGCAGGGCTTCCGTAAATTTTTGACTCAAAGTCTCATTGTACATATTTTTAAAAGTGGGGATAAAATCAATCCCCCTAATTATAGGACCATTATGATTAGCTCCATTTTATCCAAGATATATGGAAGTATTTTGGAAAAGAAGATAAACATATGGTTTGAAAGCCATGGAAAAAGAGCTAAAGGTCGGGCTAGTTTTAGAGGTTATCATTCAACTCTAGACCACCTTATCATGCTTAGGATCATTGCAGAGGAGTGTTGCAACAATAAAACCAATCTCCTTTGTTGTTTTGTTGACTTTATGGAATCTTTTAACTCTGTGCCTAGGACCAACCTTTGGAATAGGTTAGAAGAACTCAAATTTCCCTCCTTTTTGAGATTTTTTGTGGTAAGGTTGTATGAGAATGTTATTTCCAAGTTTAGGAGCATTGAGGGTTGGTCAGAAGAAATCAATTGCAATATAGGAGTCAAACAATGTTTTCATCTATCCCCTACCCTTTTTTTCATTTGCATTGACAAGTTAGAAGATTATTTTGAAGCCACGTGTTGTGTTGGACCAACTCTTGCTAGTATAGTAATCATCCTTCTTCTCTATGCCGATGATATTTTCTTATGGAAAGGAATCCCTATGACCTTATTAACAATATTAGAATCCTCAAGGACTTCCGCTCTAGTACAGGTATGACTGTGAACACTAACAAAGAAAAGGTTATCATTAAGTCCAACAAGATCACCTAAGATAATTTTGTATATGACAACAATATCTTGGAGGAAGTTCCTTTGTACAAGTATATTGGAATTGATATTCATCACAAGCTCAATTGGAACTATAGCATCTGAGTAAAGGATAAATGGAGGGTGGAAAGCTTATTATGGGCTTGAAAATAATTGTAAATTAGTAGACCTCTTTGAGACTCTTATCACTATTGTTATCTTATATGGATGTGGAGTTTTGGGATGCAATATCCCCTGAGAATCCTGGATAAAGATAGAGCAGATCCAAAAGAATTTTATAACTTATAATATCAAAATTAAGAGCAATACACCCTATCCTATCCTCCTCATTGAAGTGAGTCTTTCCCTCATTGATATCAAAGCTATGATTATGTACTTAATGTACAAGAACAAGATAAACAACATGGATAAGAAGATGCTCCCCAAAATTGCTTCAGAATCTGGCCAAAATATCCAACAACTCAAGGATGGCATAAGGATGCCAAGTCTTGGCTAAATCATTGGAGAATAAAAGAAGAAGTTATTATGCACCGATGATATTAAAAATATTGTACAAGCTAAACTGAAGAGAATCTATGGTGTGATAAAGAATTGGAGGATAAAAGAAAATTAAGATATTATAAGGAGGTGGTTAACCCTAACCTTTAAGATCAAAAGTATTTCTTTGTTTTGAATAAAGTAAAGAAGATAATTAATACTACTAAAATAAGAGCTAATTCTCATGAGTTGCATAATAAAACTATGCATTAAGAAATCCCCAAAACACCGTGGCAAAAAAGAATCTATCACCTTTATGATACCAAGAGGGTTGAAGATGAAAAAAACTTTCTCGCCAAACACCATGGAAAGAAAGAATCTCTCACATTTGTGACACAAGAGGATTGAAGATGAAAAACACTTTCTCCTAAAATGCCCTGGGTATACTCAAATTAGATCTCAATTTCAAAATATTTGTCACAATATCCACCTTCCTAAACTTCTAAGTCATCAAAACTTTAGTGATCTTGAAATATTTCTCTTAATATTTTTCAAGCATCCAAATAACATTTTAAAGAAATCCAAGTAGTCTCAATAACTATATCATCATTTTAACTTTTTTAATTGTGTGAATGAGCCTAATGGTTAAAAACATATATTTCTTCCTAAAAAGTCACAAGTTCAAATCTAGAAGAGAATAGAATATGTAAGAGAAGTATATATACATGAACTGAAGGTGAAAGTATGCCTCCAACCATTTCTTCAATCACTATTTCACTATTGTTCATTATATTTGTTTTTTTTCAAAGCATCAGTCAATTCATCTTTTTCCTTTTACAAAAAATAATCTCAGTATTTGCAGCACTATACGTCTCGTTTAGGCATGAATCATGAATTGAGATCACCATGCCCGAACGACATTAACAAGCAACCAAGGTTCGTCACGTCAATGCTGATCTCTACTACAGTATTGTATGACATAGGCATTATAATTATAATTATATTCATAGTTCTGTTGACGGGTATAAATATCTTTTATATTTGGAAGTGGAATTGGACATCGATGAGACATTACAGATGTACATTAAATTATATCGATAGTTCTGTTGACAGGTATAAATATCTTTTATATTTGGAAGTGGAATTGGAGATAGATGATACATTACAGATGTAAATTTGGACAGGAAGCACATTTTCCTTGTTCAATATTAAGTTAAAAAAAAAACTAACAACATAGATTTATCTTAATTTTAGTTTTACTAAAGGTGAATATTAAGCGGTGTGGAATATTTCCCAAACATTCTTTGGGGTAGGAATGTACTGAATCAACCGGTCAGGCAGACAAGACTAATAGGAATTTAGGGCAATCTCCAATTCCTGCTAATCATTCCACTCCTCCAGCGAACCATTGATGAGCCAGCCGAGCAGGGCAAGAGGTCTAAATGCTCAGCATAGATTCTTAACTCTAGTTTTACTAAGGGGAGATTGATTAAATTTTTAGAGGTGTAAATTTTTTTTCTTTAATTCTTTTTAGATTGCAAAAAAAAATTAAAATTCACATATACAATTTTCATTTATTTTATTTTTTTTATTATTATTTAAAAATAACATATATTAACTCCAAATTAAATTTAGACACAAAATCACATATCAACCTAATATTGGGATATAAAATCCACCTCTCCACTAAATAAAAATACGATCAATGGTAATATTTCATTACCTGTGTAAACACCGTTGAAAAATAAGGGAGTGGATCGCTGCGTGTTAACCTAAACCTAAAGTGATTATCTGCTGCACCTTCTACAGATTACGGTGGATTACTAAATTGGTGCTTGTCAACCTAAACCTAAAATGATTATCAGCTGCACCTTCTACAGATTACGGTGGATTACTAAATTGGAGCGGTTACGATCAGTTACCATCTGCATGTATCACGACAAACTCAATGCTACCATCTGCATGTGTAAAGACTAACCCACACCTCTATGTACCAAAGGATTGAGCATGGAGAGGGTTCGTCTTCCTCTCCTCTTTCTGATTTCTTTTTTATTTTAGGCTGTAACAAGTAAGGTTATGATGTTTAGTGTTTTTTTTGTGTATATTATTATTAATAATAATAATTTAATTTTAAAGTTATTGTGAAGCCAGATATTAAATTGGTGTATGAGATTCACTTGTTTGTAAGATAATAGATCTCTCAGTTTAAGTATTTGATTAGTAAAATTTAAAAAAATATACATATTTTATCCCTTTGAATTTGAACTTGTAACTTAAATATTCTTAACGAGTAAAGTGGCTTATGTCTACCTATATCTACCTGTGAATCCTTATTAAAAACCTACAAAAATATGTCTACCTATATCTACCTGTGAATCCTTATTAAAAACCTACAAAATATGTTATAAAGAAAAATCATTCTCCCATTTGTTGTATTATGTTTGTTGTTGTAATGTGTTTATTGTGATGGATTTGTTGTACGGTTTGAAACATGGAACCGGATTGTTGTGGTACAATATTAATAGAGGTGGGAATCACATTCGAATACGTCTAAGTTGGTCTTCTGGAATTCCGTCCATTCCACAGAGAAAACATATCACCTCACTGAGTATGATAATGTTGAGTGTAAATGCATAGCAAAGGCGGAGATTCATCCACCAGCAGAAATGGAATCTATGATAGAGAAACCAGCAAATTAAGGTGGTAGGAAGTTAAAATATAACTTTTCATGGATTGAAATATAACAGTTAAAATATAACTTTTCATGGATTGAAATATAACACTATTAGTCTTTTAGCTTAATTTTCTACCTCAGTAAAAATTAATTAGCTTTTGAATATTCATGACTTTGTGTACTGCATATATGCAGTTGAAAGTAATATCAAAGGCTAAACCTTAGGGGCAAAAAATTGTATACGTGAAGTCTACTGTAACAGAAATCAAGATATTACTAAGAAACTGTGAATAACTCTCCAACTCTGCAGACTTTCGAATGCTAACAAGATTGAGGGCTTTCACAGTTTTCTTTGTAAGGCAGCTTTGTGGGTTTTCGTTTGCATGCGGTTTGCAGTTCTATGAAAATTACTGGGCATAATTTTGTATATGATATTAGTCATGGAAGACTCTAGAGTTTTGTGAGGATGAAGCATGTCATGGCCAAATTTTTAAGTCACAATTTTGACAAAACTTATGAAGCTGTGCAGCGAATTTGACATTTGTGATAGTCTAATTAATGCAAAACTACCGCTAAAACTTTGTTAGAGAAGTCCTGGTAGTTTTCTCTATCTGTGTTTGATTTATTTACCTCTACTTTAGAAGCTCAGAAAAAAGTTAGCAATATCGAAGGCATGGGGAGGAAGAGGGTTAGCAGAGAAAGTGATAGGGAAGAAGTGTTGCAGGCCAAACCAACACGATCCTCACGTAATACAATGTTATGTTCACTGTGCATGCAATCAGGACCCACTTTTAAGGTGAACTTTGCAGGAAGCCATATGGATTATTGTAACATATATTTATGTGAATGACCATCCAGTGTTCGACTTGAGAGTCAAATCTGGATATGCCAATTGAAACATATCATACTGCATATTGTCACCCCTTGGAGAGTCATTCCCAAGTTAATCTTGGCATCTCATTGACTTGCCACATCATAATGGTTCTTTTTTGGCAGTTTGATTCAATCAAGGATCAGAATTATGTTTCTTCACCTAGAGCATACCCATACTTTGTTTTAGGCTATGAGCTAGTCACATATTTACTCTATGCAACTGAGTTGTATATTTAGACATGTGTTAACTTAGTTTAACACTTAGTCAATTTGGCATACAACAAAAAATATGTGGAACACGAGAGACAGATATAAAGTAAGAGCGGCACAAATCGTGCCTAACACCTAACTTCATTTATTTATACAAAGATAAATCTTTACAAGAAGGGCTATTGTTCCAGTTACAAAGATGGGCAAAGTCTAATGAATTTTCCTTACATGTTAGAACAGTTGATTCCTTCCCACCAAGACTCCCCTTTTGTTCTTCCTCCTTACCTCAACCTGGGTGCGCCCCTATAGTGCACCCACCTCAGAGCTCCATCCCTTGTCTTCCTTGGTTTTACTTTCTTCGTTTGGTTTTGCACCCTTACCTTTATATGGACTTCAAGAGTCACTTGTGCGAAAATTCGTATCTCTTTGGTGTGTCGCACCCCTTCATGAATCGTCACATTCAAGTGACAGTTGTGCCCTTTCATGGACCGAGGGTGCCATTCTAAACCCGTGTTTCCATCAATCATTTATCTCTTGGACCATCATGCACCATCCTTGGGTGTGCACCCCTTGTCTCATGCTCCCCTTTGTGTCGATCATTGTGACTCTCTTTCGGTGTGTCAATGGAGTCATTCAGCCTCTCTAGCACACCGATGTTGCTAAGGGTAGATGGGTCCACTACTTGGGTGTGCTCCCAAGTTTCCTTGACCTTACCCAAATGCAACCCAAGTCTTTGTCATTCTTCACAAGGGAAGAAGGGTGTGTGCCCCCTTAAGCCTGCACATCACCACCATGCCCTAGGGTGCTCGTGCCCACACCCAAACATCTTTGTTTTCTCAATCGATTGTTTCCTCCTTGTGTTCTTCATCTGTTCCATCGTCAAATCTACCCAAGGAGCATGCTCGCTCTATGGGTAGGCCTTACATCCTCCCCGACTAAACTTGTTGTCGTCCTGGTAACTTTTGTACCACTTGCAATCTGTAGTGACCTATGTCAAACTCCTGAATCATGTCCTCATATTTCCACAATAACTCGTACCTTTCCCAATTGTTCTCTTCATCAGACCTATCCTTCAAATGAACGAAATACTCATTCACTCGACCCCT
Source organism: Picea engelmannii (assembly GCA_009831015.1). Taxonomy (NCBI): domain Eukaryota; kingdom Viridiplantae; phylum Streptophyta; class Pinopsida; order Pinales; family Pinaceae; genus Picea; species Picea engelmannii. Next base: position 6,624 of record ML819656.1, read on the forward strand.
ACCCCATCCTAGGACGTGATGCGCCAAAATATTTTCTACCTCCAACTCTGGATTATCTATAACCATGGTTAGTGGGTTAAATGGATCAACTCGACTTGGGTCATCTGAGTCCCTCTGGAATGAGTTCAACTGGCTAACGTGGAAGACATGATGAATGTGTCACATGTGAAACAGAAATTCCAATGTATAGGTGATGTTGTCAATCTTCTCAAGAGCTTTGAAATATCCCTCATACCTCTTCACGAGAGATGGATCCATCCCTTTCGATGGTGGGAACTGACCTATGCTTAGATTGAGTAAGACCAAATATCCTACCTGGAATTGTACATCACTCCTATTGTGATCTTCCCATTGCTCCATTCTATCTATTACATTAGTCAAGTGTGTGTGAGCTATCTCCAACCAATCATGCCAACTCTTAACAAAAACCACAGCTAATTGATTCATCCCATAGTAATCCTGTGTTACAAAGTGAGGAGTTGTGGGTTGTTGTTTGATTTTCAAATCGAATGGACTATAGCCCATATTTGAACTCTTCTGTAGATTGTTGCTGAACTGGGAAGCATCCAACAAGTATGGCCCATTCATTTGATCTTCCTGTACACAATGCCACAAGTAATCCTCTAGAAGTGCATTGATTTGTTCTCTCTTCCCATTTGTCTACATATGGTAGGCTAAAATCTTCAACAAATTTGTCCCCACAAACTTGAACGGTGTTGTCCAAAACTTACTTGTGAACCTTGCATCAGCGGATGACCCCAATTCTTCACTATGTGCTTGAAAAACAACTTTGCAACTTCTTCGACGTTGTAATGAATGTTTGTCGCTACAAAGATAGCATACTTGGAGAATCAATCCACCATAACCAAAATCCCATTGTATCCTTGCACCATCGGAAGTTGTGTGATGAAGTCCATAAAGACATTGTCCACGGTCTCTCCAGAATCGGTAAAGGTTGCTACAACCCTTCTCTCATTATGATGTTCATATTATCCTACTGACATATAAGGCAAGTGTGAACATACTCCACATCCTGCTTCATTCGCTCCCAAAATTATTCTCGTTCCAACAATGCCATCGTTCTTCGTTTTCCTAGGTGGCCATCCCAAGGCGAGTCGTGATATTTATTCATGAGTTCCCTCCTGAGGTTGGATGATTTAGGGACCTAGATTTGTTACCCAAAGTGTAATAGTCCATTGCATATCCAAAACTTCTGTGTTTTTCCCTACTTCACTTGATTCATGATGTTCTTCATTGTGTAATCATGCTCTAACCCTTCCTTGATATGTTCATGCAACCCTTCCAAGACATGAAACTGACTGCTCCCTAATGTAGGTAACTCATCTTCCCCCTTGTAGAAGAACGATTTGTTCCTTTCTACTCAAGGCATTTGTAGCAGCATTCATCCTGTCTAGATTATACTCAATGGTCATGTCAAATTCTGCAAGGAAGTCCTACCAGCTTGCCTGCTTGGGTGACAACTTCGGTTCCATCGCAAAGTAACTTGTCACAACATTGTTTGTCTTTACAACAAATGGATTTCCCAACAAGTAGTGTCTCCAAGTCTACAAACAATGTACCATTATAGCCATCTCCTTCTCATGAATGAGGTATCTTTGTTTGTGATCTTAGATATTTTTTCTCTCCAAGGAAATCGGATGTCCCTCTTGCGTTAAAACTCCCCCAATGGAAAAGTATGATGTGTACGTCTATAATTGAAACGATTTCTCAAATTTTGGAAGCTTCAACATGGGAGAGATGAAAATTTTGTGTTTTAACTACTCAAACGCAGACTTTCTCCTCTTTGTCAAGTTCCATGCCTTCTCCTTTTTTAACAAGTCAGTCAACAATGCAACAATCTAGGAGTATCCATCTACAAACTTGCAATAGTAGTAGGCTAGTCCAAGGATGACTCTCATGTTGTGAACTATATGTGGCTCTTCCCAATATTTGATTTCTTTGACCTTTGCAAGGTCCATGTGAATGCATCATTGGTCGATCCAATGCCCCAAAAATGGTGTCTCAATCTTCCCCAAAGCATACTTGGACTTCTTCAGGAACAAATGGTTATGTTGCAGTGCCATAATTTCATTGTACCCTACAATGTAATCCAAATACACCACAACAAACTTGTCTACAAATGGTCACAACATGTCATTCATCAATGTGAAAAAGGTTGCAGGAGTATTGCACAACCTAAAAGGCATCACTAGGAACTCATTTAGCTCCCATACCTTGTCACCATGGATGTCTTTGCTTCATCTCCTTTTTTAATTCACACCTGATATTACCCATGTCACAAGTCCGACTTTGAAAATACCTTGGCCTTGGCCAAATTGTCAAAGAAATCGACAACTAAAGGAAACGGGTATCGGTTCTTCATACTTTGTTTATTCAACACTCGATATTCCAAACACATCATTAGCTCTGAAGTGTCTTTCTTCTTCTCAAAGAGTACTAGTGTGTCATATGGGGACTTGGATGGACAAATGAAGCCAACATCAATCAAATCCATCAAATGTCTCTTCAAGTCTTTGAACTCGGGCCCGAGCAATCAGTAAGGAGCTCTTGTCGGTGGTTGTAGCCTAGGCTCTAGCTCTATATGGTGGTCAACAATGTGTTTCGGTGGGATCACTTTTGGAAAATAATCCAACATTATATCTGCAAGATAACCCAACAAGTAAGTGAGCTCCAGTGGCACAGGCATCCCCACTCCATCCTCTTGAACCTCTCCAACAACTACAATGTAAATATTTGATATGTTATGTCTCATTTCTCTCTTCATAGTCAGTGCAAACACAAACTACACCTTTCCACCAGACTTCCTTGCGATCACGCACACAACACAAGCCTTTTGTTGACCAAGTATAACCATCATATCCATCCATGGAATGAGGACCAAATGTGTCCTCCTTAAGAACTTTTGTCCAAGAATCACCTCAAAGTAATCCATAGGCATTCACCGTGAACTTGGTCTGACCTTCCCACTTGTCAAGTCGAATGTGGACTAAGGAGGTAACACTAGTTGTTTCCTTTTCCTTATATTTTATTGCCTTCACTGTAGCTCTGCATGGGGAGACTCTAAGTCCCAGTTCTTTCGCTACCCCATTCTTCAAAAATTTGTGCAAGGCACCTAATTCAACCAAGGATTGCACCATTCTTCCTTTGATAACCAGATCCACAAAACACAACCGATGGTCTTCGCTACCAAAATTTACACCCAAGTCAACCAATGCACCAACTCTTCATATATTTCTACAAACCGAGCCTTTCCAATATTTCTATGACAATTGAAAAAGACAAACATAATCATAAGATAGCATACTTGCGTTATACTCGTATTTCCCAGAATGTGTGGGTGCTCCCCTTGGTCCAGCACTTGGTTCCAAAGTGCTTCATTACAAGTCCCTATATATCCTGGTTCAGTGCCTAAACCAATAATCTTATGTCTCGGGTCGTGGTGGGACACTTGACTCAACCTGTTTTGAGTCATCCATCATGTAACATCCCCATCCCCAGTTTAGTTAATTTTTAATGTAGATATAATGTGTTGATGTGACCAAGCGATGTATATGCGAAATGTATTTCTAAGTTTTTAATAATAAAATGGGATGTTAGTTGTTAATGGATGTGGACATAGATGGGAGTTGATTTAATCCACAAGAGAGGGATGGGTCTAGGAGAATGTCTAAGAGAGGTCCAAGGGGGGAATTACCCATGTATACTAATTCAACCCATTTTCCTAAAAATTGTTATTGGTATATGAACCTTCTAATTTCTGATTGAGTGTTCCCAAAGCCAATCATTGAATGAATTTAAGAGAGTGGGTGTGAGAATTCACATCCCATAGTTATTGGGAGCATGGGTACTGAGTACAATCATCTTGGGGAGGTTTGTGAGTCAAGCAAGTAATCCAAAGAGAGGAAATTTGTATCGGTAGCTATAGCAGTTTTTAGACAGTTAATGTTTTTGCATGAGAAACAAGTAGGGATAAAGAAAGAGAGATTTGAGCTAAAGCATCCATGGAGGGTGAATTATAGAGCATGTTAGAGCATATTTGGAGCATTTTGGAGTTGAATACTGAAGAGACAGATTGTCAATCCTGAAGAATTAACTCATCTGTGAGTTGCACTGAAACATCAAGTGTTTGCTGGTAGTTTTCCTAGCAATGAGTTTCCCTTGACTTCACAGCTAATACATTCTTGGTTACCTGTGCTAAAGAGACCATGATAAATGATTGGTACATCTGAGGGAATTATTTCAGTGAAGGGGTACATTCTTTGGGTTGGGAAGGTCGAGAGTAAGAGAGCTAGTGGAAAATCGGGATAGCTATAAGCGAATACCAGTGGGTTGTGGGAATTATGAGTTGTGAGTGGACAGTGAGAGACCACCCTCTTTTGTGGATTGTTATCCCTAACTCGGGGGTGACTTGTTGTTGATATTTGGAACAACAAGTCTATGGTTGGGTGGAACGTCCATCCCAAGCAGTTGATTGCACGATTGTTTATAAAAGATAAGTGTTTTATCTTGCTTTTGTTGTAATTATGAGTTAAATTGTTGTGCATGAACTATGTGTATTTGGGAGTGATTTATATGTTTATGTGTTGCATTATTGAATTGTTTTCATGTTATTTTATGTGTTTTAGATGCATCAAATTAATGATATCATACAGTAGTTAAATCTATGTGAGATTAGTAGTTGTAAGCTACAGGAATATTAATTAGCATAAATTTTTAGTTTTTATGATTTTTATGTAGATAATGGACCTCAATTAGGATGAGGAGACATTACATTATGGTATTATAGAATATAGTTCAAACATTGGGCTTGTATGTGCCAAGAACAAGTAAAAATTGGACAAATGTCCTACTAAATATTTTGGTCTATGCGAATATGGGGAAAATGGTGAAAAATTAGAGAGAAATCCTCAAATTTGTGAAGAAGATTTGAGTTTAAAGGACTTGGAGCTACTTAAGATGTTCAATGGAGGTAGTAAGAAAATTTGTAGAGTTAAATTCGACTTCGAATGGTCAAATTTCATGTTTTAATGGCCATTGTAGAGTTGCAGAAAGTTTTGTGAATCAACGGTCGAGATCTTGTTCAATCTCAAAATAAACAGCTCCAGATTCACTTTAATAAAATAAAAAACTTATAATGTTTTGGTAGTTTGAAAGGTAAAGTAGACCAACGACCTGGGTTCATTTTCGATTCTTTCAAAAATGGATCAAATCAATGGTTTAGATTCATTTTCGACCATTGGGAGGTTGGGGCCGATCAACAACCAAGATTGAATTCGGAGGTTTGCGAGGTGGAGAATATCGACGATCAATATTGGTTTGAATAATATATTGACGGCCCAGATTAATCGAATATTGGTCAAAATATTCTATGTGTTGGGGTTGGCCAAAGGAAATCACCGATAGTTGGATCAGCTGGATTGGTGAATTGTTTGGTCACCAAAGGAAATCGTCGATGATCGGGTGTCAGTCTACCTGGAGAAGATTTTCAATCGAGCGAGGGAAATCACTGATGGTCAATGGTCGGATTGGATGGATTTGGAAAATTCTTCTGGTCAAGCAAGAGAAATGGTTGATAGTCCAATGGGTCGATGGTTGGGTGTCGACCGAATCAATGAAGTGTTTCAATCAATAAATTGGTAGTTTCGATGGTCGATGGGTCGATGGTGGAGCGTCGACCGAAATGGAAAGGTGTTTGGTTTTTCCAAGAGAAACGTTTGATGGTCTATGAAAGAAATATCTGGGTGATGATGTGTCATTCCACGTCAAAATCCACGTGACATTCCACGTCATCCAAGTTGACACCTCATTATGAGGTTTCATGCCACATCAACATCCACATGTCATGTCACATCAGCAGTTTCCATGTCATCCAACAAGGATGATAGATCATTGATGATCGATGGTCGGGTCGACCGAATTGAGGAAGTAGTTTTGACCGTAATGGGTAAAATCGACGATCGGGTCGGTCAGTTTAGTGATGTGTGCAAGTTGTTTCCAATAGAAATTACCAATGAACGATGGGACAATGGTTGAGCATCGGTCGAATTAGTGAGGATTTTTCATTTTCCAATGGAAATTGTCAATGGTCAATGATTGAGTTGGTTGATTTAGCATTGTGTTGTGAATCGATTGTCAAGGGAATGGCTCGACTGTCATTCGAGAGTTTGGGAAAAATGTTGCACGCATCCAAATGAGAGTATCGATTGCGGACCGTCGATGGAGCTCAGATCAACGGCTCAGATTTCATCGATTTGAGATCAATGGTTCAAATTTAGAAGGTTGTTATAATAGTAAAATAGTTATTTTGTATGAGATTTTCTGAATTTTTCATGTTTTTTAAGTTCATTAACTTGTGGGGCAATTTTCAAGTCCTGAACTACATTTTTATCCAATCAAAACCAACAAGAATAGAGTGTACCAGAGTGTTCCAAGGTACACTTTGTTTTTGTAGCTCAAACAAAATAACTTGGAGAGAGTTATCCAATGAACTATTTTGAGTGCAAAACAGAGCTCGTATGAGAAAGTTACAGCCAAAACAATAAGGGTAAAATTTTGGCACCATATTTCTTCCAGAGGGAATAACTCCTTTCTCAGAAGTATGTTTGGGGCACAAGAGTATTCTATTGAAATATTATGATCCATATAAGACATCCATGAAGCCATATTTGGGATATGGGTATGTAAAAATGTGCAGGATAAGAAAGAGGACACTTGTAGCATACAAGGATAAGTTGGGTAAAAAAACCTAAACTTCTCTAGACCATAACATTCATCTCGGAGCTCACATTTGAGAAAATGAATAGTTGTTGGAAGGGTATTGAGGAGTAGAATATATATTTCCACAGAATTTTTATTTGGGCGCTAATTTTTTTAAGAAAGTGATAAGAAATTTTTCTATAGCAGTAAAAGAGTGGAAATTTCAACTTGTAAATGTTGTAACTTTTCGCTCAAAACTCAGAAATGAGGCATGAGCATAGTCATTGGAAAGATATTTCAGAGAGGAATGTATCTACGAAATCAAATTTCTGATTTAGTGCATTGTTTCCTTCATAAAATGGGATAAAGAATAACCTATATTCTAATTGATGAAATGTTTTATAGTATGCATGTTCTAACAATAATTATTATATGCACATTTCTTGCAGAATTAGAGGTACAAGAAAGAAACTTTGTTTCTTATATGAGGACTGGAGTTATGGAAGATTCTCAAGGATATTACAACCATGAGGAACAAATCATAGTTCTTCATGTCAACATGGGTAATGCTGAGACAAAGTCAAATGGTAGAAGGGATATGGAGCCTGTAAATATGAGAAGCATGCATAGGGAAGTGTGGATTTATGGAGATGATAATGAAAGGATTATGAAGTCTCAATAAGAGATACTTCATATTCTAAATATCTTGCATAAGCAATTCAACAAGGAATCTGGAACCAAGTAATCAGTTAGTGCTAGACAAGTGACAACATATAGATCCCAAAGAAAAAGGAATGATCATGGAAATGATAGGAAGTCAAGAAGAATGAGCATGTGTCATCATTCACCATGAAAATCCACCCGAAGAACTCATGAAAGTTCAAGGCCAAGGATCAACCCAAGTTTTTCTCTTGTCTAGAGGCAAAAGAAAAGTCTTGAGGCAGACATCTTGCAAGGTGAAATCGAGAAAATTAAGCCACCAACTTTCAATGGTGAGCATAGGAAAGGAGAATAAGTCGAGGTATGACCATAGGAAATGAAGAAATATTTCTAGTTGCATGATTACCCCTCCCGAGTAGAATCTAGAATTGAAACCTACCACTTGCAAACAAAGGAAGCCATGTAGTGGGCTCAGCTTAAGCAATCCAAGAACCTTGATAAGAAAAGGATCTCATGGAGGCAGTTCAAAGGATATTTCCAACAGAAATATTTTTCCAAGCATTATTATGAAAGAAAGATGAAAGAGTTCTTTGAACTCAAGATAGGAAGCATGACAATGGATGAATGCGAGAAGATATTTTTTGAGTTATTTAAGTATGTTGACTTCATTAAGAATGAAAAAGTAAAAATCCAAAGGTTTCTAAGTGGGTTAACCTCCTTCTATAGTGACAAGATACAATATGATAACTCTAATACTTTAGAATAAGCCATAAGGAGAGAAAATCATCTTTATGAGAAGAGCAGAGGAAGGCCAGTTTTCCAAAAATATTGGAATGACAAGATGAAATGGAAAAAGAATAAAAGAAAGAAAGGTTTTAAGCCACCATTTTTCAAGAACAACACCCAAGAAAATTAGGAATTTCAGTCAACCCAAAATGAGCACAATACTATAGATTCATTTGGGAAAATGCCAAGGCAACAACCTATACAATGTTGGGGATATGAGGGAAATCACTTATATAGGGACTTCCCTCACAAAGGAGAAAGAATGAGGATTGTCCATGACATTCAGGAGGATGAAATAGTGTAAGACATGGGAGGAAACATGTCAACGATATATAAGGCCTTGGACAACAAGAAAGCAGAATATAAATCCCCTGTGATTGAAGTGGAAGGTAATATTGATAAGTATCCCATAGAAATTTCAATTGATTCTAAAGCTATCCATAGTTACATAAAATCTAACATTGGTGAAATGTTTCACTTGTAAAGGAGTAAGCATAAGAAATCTTGGTTAGTTCAGTTACCCACAGGAGCTAAGAGGAAAATCAATGAGTTGGTTAAATATTGTTAAATAGACATGAATGGACTCATTACGAAGATAGATGTAAACTTCATATCATTGGGCTCATATGATTGTCTAATTGGCATGGGTTGGTTGGAAAAACACCATGTTTTCCTAGACTATTACAACAGTACAACCACTTGTCTTGATGAAGAAGGGAAGTAAGGAAAGGTTCAAGGCATTTTGAGAGTTGTAGTTGTTAGAGATATTTCAACTATGCATTTGAAAAAGAGTTTCATGAAGGGATGTCAAGTTTTTTCAGCCCATATGGAAGAGGTTGTCATAGATAAAGTGGAAAGTATTGAATACCATCCGTCTTGAGGGATTTTGAAGATGTTTTTAGGGAAATCTTGGGATTTCCACCAAAGAGATACATTGATTTCTCTATCGATTTGGTTCTAGGATCTACCCCAATGTCCAAGGCACCTTACAAAATGGGAACACCAGAATCCAAGGAGTTTCATGTGTAGCTTGAAGAGTTGTTAAAGAAGGGGTATATATAGCCAAGTGTGTCACCGTGGGGAGGCCTAGTTCTTTTTTTTAATAAAAAAGATGGAACCTTGAGGTTGAGTATTGATTTCAGACAACTAAATAAGGTCACCATAAAGAAAAAGTATCATTTGTCGAGGATTGATGATTTGTTTGATCAGTTGAAAGGTGTAAGAATATTTTATAAGATTGAGTTGAGATCGGGTTATCATCAAGTTAGGATAAAGGTAGAATACATCAGCAAGATAACATTCATGACAAGATATGGTGAATTCACAGTATTACCATTTGAACTATCAAATGCCCCAGTTGTTTTTATGTGCCTAATGAATGGAGTGTTCAAGGAGTACCTAGAAAAGTTTGTAATTGTGTTCCTAGATGATATACTCATCTACTCTAAGTCAAAAGAGGAACATGAACATTATTTAGGAATGGTGATGATAGTTTTAAGAGAGCATAAATTGTATTCTAAGCTAAGTAAGTGCATATTTTATCAAAAGAAGATTCACTACTTGGGCATATAATTTCAGAGGAAGGGATAGCAGTGGATCTTGAGAAGATAAAGACCATTAGAGGACGGAAAGTTCCAATAAATGTCAGATAGGTTAGATCATTCATGGGTCTTGTTGGTTATTACCAAAGATTCATCAAAGGATTTTCAAATATTGCAAGTCTAATCACTTCATTGCAAAAGAATGGAGTAAAATTTGAATGGACTTCCAAGTGTGAAGAAAGCTTTCAGTAGTTGAAAGACATCTTGAAAAGTCTACCAATATTGAAGATTGCAAGTCCAGTTGAATATTTTGTTGTCTGCGTGGATGCATGCAAGGAAGGACTCAATGGATTTCTCAATCAAAAGGATTTTGTGGTATGATTTAAGTCCAGAAAATTAAAGGAGCATAAGAGGAATTATGCTACCCATGACTTGGAATTAACAACAATTGTACATGCATTGAAAATGCGAAGACATTACCTCGTGGAGAGAAAATTTGAGCTAAGGACATACCATTATGGTCTGAAACATTTGTTTGGATAGTCAACATTAAATGTTAGACAAACTAGATGGTTGGAATTATTTAATGAATATGATTTTGAAATTAAGCACATAAAAGGAAAACAAAATCAAGTGGTTGATGCACTCAGCGGGAAAGCACACGTGAAGCATATTGCAACCATTCGCATGTACAAGACTGATCTGAAAGATAAAATTATTGCAGAAACAAGTTCGAATTAGCAGTATTTGAGCATAAAAGAAAAATTACAACAAGGAAATTTTCAGCAGAAATTTAATTATTATGAACTGAAAGAAGATGGAATTCTCGTGTACAAAGAAAAAGTATATGTGTTGAATTCTAATGAGCTGAAAAATGTAGTGTTGAAGGAAATGCACAATGTGCCATATGTTGGGAACCTAGGATATAAAGATAATTTCATTTGTAATAATCCAATACTTTTGGCCATGAATGAAGAAAGAAGTGGTTAATTACAAAGCCATATGTCTAGAATGCCAAAAGGTAAAGATAGAGCATAGGCATCCAACAGGGTTATTGTAGCCATTGTCCATTCCATAATGGAAGTGGGAAGTTTTTACAGTTGATTTTATTACAAAGTTTCCCAGAACAATGAAGAAACATGATTCCATCATGGTGGTGGTGGAAAAATTGACTGAGGCATCATATTTCATTCCAATGAAGACAATACAAGGCAAAAAATATTGTAGAAATTTACATGAAAAAAGTTGTCATGCTACATGGGGTGCCTAAGAAAATTGTTTCAGATAGAGATCCAAAGTTTACTCCCAATTTTTGGAAGGGTTTGTTCAAAGGATTTGGAACAAATTTAAATCTTAGTACAACGTATCACCCTAAGTCCTATGGTAAAAAAAAGAGGAGTAATAGCATAATTGAGGACATTCTCAAAATGTTTGTGATGGATCAACCATCAAAGTGGGAGAATTATATCCACTTAGTGTAATTTTCCTTAGGTTATTTTATCAAAGTGGGAGGATTATATCCACTTATCAGAATACACACAAGGACTCTGAGATGTGGTTCTAGAACTCTAGTTGCTCAAAATGAAGTCTTGCATTATGTTTTGTTAAAAAATGTAAAACTTTTGCAGGTATTTTTCCTGCATGTTTTCGTCATGCTCCCACGCAGCATCTTCGGGACTGTAACGGGTCCATTGAACCTTTACTAGCCCTATGGTTTTATTCATGAGGACTTTGACCTTCTGGTCCAAGATACGTACTGGTTCCACCCGAAAATCCCCTTCCTGCTCCACCTAGATCACATTCAAATAAATTATTTGGTTGGGGCCAGGCACATATTTCTTTAATAATGACACATGAAATACATTATTCACTCTAATGGATGAAAAAACATGTATGCAACAAGCCCTATCTTTTCTAAAATTTCAAAAGGTCCACAATATATTGCTGTCAACTTTGGGCCACTTCCTAATCTTAACAACCTTCTCTTCAACTTCACTTTTAAAAATACATGTTCTCCCACTTTAAAATCTCTAAACACTCTATTATTGTCTACATAACATTTCTACTTGTCCTAAGAAGCCTTTAAATTATGCTTAATATTGGTCATCTTCTCTTCCATTTTTTTCAACAAATATGGTCCAACAACTTCTCTATTTGTTAGCGATATTTCTTGTTAAGGGGGTTGGAGTGCGAAAGGATGGGTTAAAACCCATTTGTCCTAAGTTTTGGGTGATAATAGGCCCATGATAAACAACACGCAAGTCCGAGCGGTCCATATTCGCGCGCCCGGATCAACGGCGCGCGTTGGATTCCGGACCCCCCTTGCCTTTCTACCTTTAGGCGGGGGGGGGGGGNTAAGCAGAGGGGGGGGGTCCGGAATCCCATATACATCTTTCCGACGGCCACGATCGAGGCGCCCAGATCAACGGCGTTTAAACAACCCCGCCCTTCTCAGCCGCTCCATGTTTAGCCAGCGTGGGCCACTCTCCTGCCTTGTCATATTCCAGTCCACCTTTCTCCCGCTGTCGTGTGCCACTCGTCCACCTCATCCTTTCGGTCCGCGTGGTTCCCTCTTTTTCTCACCATCCACTCTCTACTTGCCACATGTCCCGTTCCTTTCCTTTCCACGTTAGCCTCTCACCCGAAGGCGAGTTCGCTTCTCTCGTTTTTTTCCCTTCTACCCGATGTCTTCCGCCATGAATCGTCCTCCGTCATCCTTCTCTCATTCCTTCACTCCTCCCACGCCCTTATAACCCAGCACCACCATTCCTGTCGTGCACTCATCTTCTGCGTTGGCCTCCACGCCCATCCCTCAAGCTATTCAGTTATTCCAGGTGGCATCGCGAGAAGTCTTCCGTAGCCCGAAATGTTCAGTTGGCCGAGCCTTTCTCAATCTCAAGAAGCAGTTATTGAAGCAGTTGGTGGTGGTTAGATATCGCCTCCACCTTAATGGGATAGCACGGCCGTGAATTTAAGGCACGTCGATTCGCCATTGGAACTGTCAAACAATTAAGGTTGCGTCTGACATAAGTTGCACGATCTTTCAGATGTTGACTGTCAGAAGCCATGCAGATGCAAAGCTTTCAATGCATTTTCTTGGTTCCGTTGTTATTGTTGTTTTGAGTATATGTAGGCATTTTTGCCATTTTTGTATCTATCGATGGTAGAGCTAAGCTCCCAACTGTAAAGTTTCAATGACATTCTAGTCTCCTGGTTATGCCTCTGTGTTTGAGACTTCTTGGTTTATGACAAATAGTTCTCCTTTTTCCATCTTTGTTTCATCTCATGCCAGAGTGTTCACAATTGAATGATTCACGTGGATTATTGCAGTTATGTTATGATAAAGGATTTGTCATGGCATTATTGTACTCTCTGGTTTCCTATATTTGAATATAAAGTGACTTTGTGTTTAAATGCTTTCTCCTCCAATCTGTTATGAACATGATGTTTATTATAGACCTTTGCACCCTTCTTGCATAAGTCTTCCACCTGCTCACCCTTTTACTACGACTCACTGTTTGGAGTTTATTAAGACCTCACTCGTTCATGCATGCCTGGTCTGGTTTCTGATTTGACACAATGTTGTTTTGAGTTTTCCTCCATTTGATCACCCTTTAAACAAAACGTGACAATAAACTGATGGGCGTCGGGCTCTACTCCTGCAAGCAATCCAGGAGTGACCTCCGTCGCCAACATTTATGGCGCCGTTGTCGGGGACGAAGTTGAATATTTTCCCCGGATTTGAACGACAAAGATCAACTGATTTCTGAAGGTGCATCAGATATCAGAACTTAAAGATTTCTATTGTGCACCCGGCGACTCCACTGTGACGACTCTGCTGGGGAGAACCTGTTCTATCAACTGTGACTTTGAGAGGTAGACACACGAGGTCTAATCCACACTTGCCTTTGGCCACACCAGAAGCAGACTTGGAAGTAGTGTGCAGAAAGGGAAAGAGCTCTGCAAAAGAAGCCTCCATCGCTGGAAAAGGTAATACGCCATCCCCTTCTGTGAAAACTCCATTTTCTTATTCTCAGCTTCCTAGTCGTACTTCTTCTGAGGTTTCCTGTTTTCTGAACTTCGGGAGTGTTCCTGCTGAGTTTTCCCCTCCTAGTCTAGTATCAGAGGGAGAGATCCTTGTCACTCCCCCCCCAGGAGGTTTCACCACTCCTCCTTTGATTAATATTGCTACAGAGAGAGAAACTCCTGTACACTCAAGTCCCTTGGACCTCTCTCTGTTTTCCCCGTCATCTCCTATGAGGACCTCTTTTCCTACCTCACCTGTTCACACTCCATCTCCTCCGAGTTCCCCTCCACTCAACGTCCCTATGGATGGTTCTAATCCCCCATAGAACAGAATGGATGCCATAGTCACTGCTAGATATGCTCCTTTGGTCCTGCCTCATCCCATGAATCCTCTCCCTGCTGGAGACTACTTGAAGTATATGCCCAAGTTCACTGGGGAGGGAGATATAACTGCTGAAGAGGACTTAGCTGCTTTTTACAGTTATGTAGAAAACCTCAATATTGAAAATGAAGATGTCTGGATGAGAGTTTTTGTCCAGAGCTTGGATGGTGAGGTGAGGAAGTGGTTCAGGGGACTGCCCCCTGGATCTATTGTTGGTATTGAAGCCCTGGATAATGTTTTCCTGAGGCAATGGGGGGATAGAAAATATTACATATACTATATGACTGAGTTTGGATCTCTAAAGAAGAAGGAAGGAGATTCTGTCTCTGACTTCTCTAAAAGATTCAATAAGATGTATAACAAGATTCCTGCAGAGATAAAGCCTTCCGAAGCCTCTGCTCAAATTTCATATGCTAGTGCATTTGACCCTAATTTCTGTCTCGTATTAAGAGAAAGGAGAGCCACCTCTTTAGCTCAGATGCAAGATGCAGCTATAGAAGTGGAATCTAATATATTAGCAGCTGACAGACTGAGGAACAAGGCCGACACAGACAGAAGAAAAGGAAAATCAGAAGCCTCGACCTTTGACCCCACCATCTCTGGCCCATCATTGTCCCACCCTCAGGTAAGCGAGTTGGACCAAGTAATGAACTTTCTTAAAGAAGAGGTGGAGAGATTGAAGGTGGAAAGGAGGAAGATGTATAAGGGCCCTTAGAAAACTGAAAATAAAGGAGGTTTCAGGAGACCAAATAATTTTGCTCCTCCAACTATGCATAAAGAGAAGGAAAGAGACAGAGATGACCAAAGGATTCAGGCTCCCTTCCAGAACAATTTTTTAGCTGATGAAGAAGAAAGAGAAACAGACGAGCCTGAGCCTAAAATCCACTCTGTAGAAGTCACTCCTCCTTTCCCCCACCTAACTAAGTCAGCATATGAGGAATCCCTCATGAACAATCAGCTAAATGAACTAAGCAAGGGAGACAAAGTTGGCGGTGGCCGAGGCAGATACAACTTGAGGTCTGACAAAAGAGCAGCAGCACCTGATGTCCCTGAGCCATCCCATAGAACAGAGAAACCTGCTAGTGAAATAGCAGACAGAGGTAAGAAGGCTCAACCTCTCTCTCCCATTGTTCATAATCATGTTCCTGAAATTAGAGAAATCCCAAAGCCTACGTCCTCTTTCAATTTCGAACATTAGATTCAAAAAATCAGAATTCCTGTGCCACTCACCGAGCTAATCAGACATGGGGAATTCAAAAAACGCTTCTCTGACCTACTAAATTCCGAAGCCTCATACCCCCTCACAGACTCCATAAACTTACAAGATGAAAGGCCTGCAGTAGTCCTAGGTCCTATGGTAGAAGACAGAGATGATTCATCCCCCCCCTTCTACACCTCCCTGAACATACATGATAAAGTGTTGCATAATTGCCTTATGGATTCAGGGGCCTCCCACAACCTCATGCCCAAATCCGTCATGGAGGAATTAGGACTAGAAGTCACCCGAGCATATCATGACCTCTATTCTTTTGACTCTAGAAGGGTCCAGTGTTTGGGAGTGATTAAGGATCTAGTAGTCTCCCTGTTTCAGCTACCCATGAAGAGTATGGTCATGGATATTGTGGTAGCCGATGTTCCCCCTAAGTTCGGCATGATGTTGTCAAGATCCTGGATAAAGAGACTGGGGGGAACCTTGCAGATGGACCTCACGTATGCCACCATCCCGGTCTTTGGGGGGGAACATAGGAGATTGTACAGAGAAGCCCAGCTAGCCTACATAGTCAATGATGAAGCAAACCCCACTAATCACCCCATCTATGCCTTAGACACTGACTTAGGATCTAGCTTATTACAGGTCACCGATGAGCCTGAGACCCCTTTGCAGATCAGAAAGCAGCTCAGTCTTAATCAGGGGATGCCTCCTCCAAACACCTCTGTTTGGAAGATGTTCTTTGATGGAGCTTCTTCCAGTATAGGTGCAGGTGTCGGAGTGGTATTCAAATCTCCTTCTCAGGAAACCATAGCGCTGTCATACAAGATGGAATTTGAAGTCACCAATAATGTGGCAGAATATGAAGCTCTGGTTCTGGGATTAAGGGCTGCAAAAGAAATGGGAATCAGGGAGATGGCTGTGTTCGGGGATGCAGAATTAATTGTCCAGCAGGTCAAAAACGTCTATCAGACCAAGCACCCTTGCCTCAAGAATTACAGGAATGAGGTATGGGATCTAATTGATAGATTCTTCCTGGCTTTCAACATCTCTTTCATTCCACGAGAAGAAAATGCTCCAGCCGACTTTCAATCCTTCTCAGCTAGTTTGTTCGAAGCTCCTGTGCTACCCGCTGACAAATCAGAGGTGGAAATAAGATACAGACCCTTCGTACCGGACAATGTCAAACATTGGAAGGTATTTGAAGATGATCAGGAGATTGAGAAATTCCTCCAATCCATTGATGACTTCTCTACATTTCATATAGATGAGGACCCTGACGAGGAACCTGACCACCACCTTGGGGAGTTGTTGAATAAAGTTGCTGACCATCAGATTATTCAACTACCAAGAAATCATATACCAAGAGGTCTGATCCCATTAGAGCGATTGTTCAATGGGAATGATGTGGTGATAAAGGGCAGAATTTCGGGTGATGATGCTGATATGACTGAATGCAACATAGATACACCAGAGGAGCCCAAGTTTGTCAAGCTGTCGAAGAATCTGACTGAGGAGAAGAGGATCGGGTATACTGAGTTGCTGAGGGAATTTGCTGACGTGTTCGCGTGGACCTACGAAGACCTCAAGACATACGACACGTCAGTCATTGAGCACAAGATCCCACTGAAAGAGGAGGCCAGACCTTTCAAGAAGAAGCTGAGACAGATAAATCCTACGCTGTTACCTGTCATGGAGAGGGAGGTGAAAAAGTTGTTGCATGCCCAGATCATAGTCCCCTTGAGATACTCTAGTTGGGTAGCCAATTTGGTCCCAGTAATAAAGAAGAGCGGAGAAATCAGACTCTGTGTCGATTTCAGGAACCTGAACAGGAGTTCAAGGAAGGATAATTACCCCCTGCCCAACATGGAACATATATTGCAGAGGGTCACTGGTGCATCTAGGATATCTATGATTGATGGCTTTTCTGGCTATAATAAGATATCAGTTATGCCTGAAGACAGAGAAAAAACAGCCTTCACCACTCCTTGGGGCACGTTCATGTATGCCAAGATGCCATTTGGGTTGATGAACGTGGGAGAAACGTTTCAACTAGCCATGGACATAGCCTTCATCGGGGAAAAAGATAAGTTTGTGGTGATTTACCTAGATGACATAACAGTCTTCTCCAAGACTGATATTAAGCACCACTGCCACTTGAAGAGGGTGTTCTTGAAGTGTCGCAGGTTTGGCCTTTCCCTAAATCCCAAGAAATCATCATTTTCCATGCAAGAGGGGAAGTTGTTAGGCCATATAGTCTCAGCAGAGGGAGTAAGGATTGATCCTGACAGGGTAGAGGCAATTCAGGCCCTGTCACTTCCCAGATCTAAAAAGGAGGTCTAAGCATTTTTGGGAAGGATTAATTTCCTGAGGAGGTTTGTCTCAAATTTTGTTGAATTGGTGAAACATATCACAGCCATGCTCAGGAAGGGCCATGAAATAAAATGGACTGTTGAACCCAGGAAGTCTTTTGACCAAATAAAG
>ML819656.1:26784-56155 GCA_009831015.1 Picea engelmannii
GCAGAGGGGGGGGGGTCCGGAATCCCATATGTAGCTTTTCGACGGCCACGATCGAGGCGCCCAGATCAACAGCATTTAAACAACCCCGCCCTTCTTAGCCGCTCCATGTTTAGCCAGCGTGGGCCACTCTCCTGCCTTGTCATCTTCCAGTCCACCTTTCTCCCGCTGTCGTGTGCCACTCGTCCACCTCATCCTTTCGGTCTGCGTGGTTCCCTCTTTTTCTCACCATCCACTCGTTGCTTGCCACATGTCCCGTTCCTTTCCTTTCCACATTAGCCTCTCACCCGAAGGCGAGTTCGCTTCTCTCGTTTTCTTCCCTTCTACCCGATGTATTCCGCCATGAATCGTCCTTCGTCATCCTTCTCTCATTCTGTCACTCCTCCCACGCCCTTATAACCCAGCACCACCATTCCTGTCATGCACTCATCTTCTGCGCTGGCCTCCACGCCCATCCCTCAAGCTATTCGGTTATTCCAAGTGGCAGCGCGAGAAGTCTTTCGTAGCCCGAAATGCTGAGTTGGTCGAGCCTTTCTCAATCCCAAGAAGCAGTTATTGAAGCAGTTGGTGGTCGTTAGATATCGCCTCCGCCTTAATGGGAGAGCACGGTCATGAATTTAAGGCACGTCGATTCCCCATTGGAACTGTCAAACAATTAAGGTTGCGTCTGACATAAGTTGCGCGATCTTTTAGATGTTGACTGTCAGAATCCATGCAGACACAAAGCTTTCAATGCATTTTCTTGGTTCCGCTGCTATTGTTGTTTTGAGTATATGTAGGCATTTTTTCCATTTTTGTATCTATCGATGGTAGAGCTAAGCTCCCGACTGTAAAGTTTCAGCGACATTCTAGTCTCCTGGTTATGCCTCTGTGTTTGAGACTTCTTGGTTTATGACAAACAGTTCTCCTTTTTCCATATTTGTTTCATCTCATGCTGGAGTGTTCACAGTTGAATGATTCACGTGGATTGTTGCAGTTATGTTATGATAAAGGATTTGTCATGGCATTATTGTACTCTCTGGTTTCCTGTATTTGAATATAAAGTGACTTTGTGTTTAAATGATTTCTCCTCCAGTCTATTATGAACATGATGTTTATTATAGACCTTTGCACCCTTCTTGCATAAGTCTTCCACCTGCTCACCCTTTTACTACGACTCACTGTTTGGAGTTTATTAAGACCTCACTCGTTCATGCATGCCTGGTCTGGTTTCTGAGTTGACACGATGTTGTTTTGAGTTTTCCTCCATTTGATCACCCTTTAAACAAAACGTGACAATAAACTGATGGGCGTCAGGCTCTACTCCTGCAAGCAATCCAGGAGTGACCTCCGTCACCAACACTATCTACAGGATTATCCCAATTTACTGGTGTGTTACACTTTTTTTCATACAATGCTTCAAACTAACTCATTTTTAATGAGGCTCGATACCCATTATTGTAAGAAAATTCCACTAAGTGGATATAATACTTACACTTTGATGAATGATCCATCACATAGATCTTGAGCATGTGCTCAATTATTCTGTTAGTCGGCACATTCCTTGGTTTATCCCTAATAAACAAATGGTGCATTCCTTGGGTCAGTGGGTTGAAAGGAATAAGAAATTTTGGTTCCAATTGTTGCTCGATTTGTGAAATTTCAGAATTTTATTTTCAAAGTATTTTGATATAAACATGTGTATATATGTATATTGACATAGTGTGCAGTGAAGATGATGCACAATTGTAGGGGAGGGGTATTGTAGAATCCACACTATAATTCCCAATTTAATTAATGTTTAATGGAGATATAATGTCTGGCTACAGCCAAGCGATGTATATGTGAAATGTATTTCTATTTTTTTAATAATAAAATATGATGCCAATTGTTAAGTGGATATGGACAGAGATGGGGGTTGAATGGTACATTCCTTGGGTTATCCCTAATAAAAAAATAGTGCATTCCTTGGGTCAGCAGGTTGAAAGGAATAAGAAATTGTGGTTCCAACTATTGCTCGAGTTGTGAAATTGCAGAATTTTATTTTCAAAGTATTGTGATGTAAGTATGTGTATATATGTATATCGACATAGTGTTCACCGAGGATGGAGCACAATTGTAGGGGAGGGGGAATGTATAATCCATGCTATAATCCCCAATTTAATTAATGTTTAATGGAGATATAATGGGTGGCTACAACCAAGCGATATATCTGCGGAATGTATTTCTATTTTTTTAATAATAAAATGTGATGCCAGTTGTTAAGTGGATATGGACAAAGATTGGGGCTGAATCAATCCACAAGAGAGGTGTGGGTCGAGGATAATTTCTAAGAGGGTTCCAAGGGGGGAATTACCCATGTATATTAATTCAACCCATTTTCCTAAAAGTTGTTATTGGTATATGAACCTTCTAATTTCTTATTGAGTGTTCCCAAAGCCAATCATTGAATGCATGTAAGAGGGTGGGTGCGAGAAGTCACATCCCATAGTTATTGGGATCATGGTGGTTGAGTACAATCATCTTGGGGAAGTGTGTGAGTCAAGCAAGTAAGCCAAAGAGAGGAAATTTGTATGGGTACTTACAACAGTTTTTAGACAGTCAATGTTTTTGCATGAGCAGCAAGTAGAGAACAAGAAAGAGAGCTTGGAGTTGAAGCATCCATGGAGGGTGAATTCTAGATAATGCTGGAACGTATTTGGAGCATTTTGGAGATGAATACTAAAGATCTAGGTTTTCATGCCTGAAGAGTGTACTCCTGTGTGATTTTCACTAAAACAACAAGTGTTTGTTGGTAATTTTCCTATCAACAAGTTTCCCTTGAGTCCCAAGCTAAGAGATTCATGGTTACCTATGTCAAAGAGACCCTAATAAATGAATGGGATGCTTGAGGGACTACGATCAATAAAGGTGTACATTCGTTTGGTTGGGAAGGTGAGGAAGAGAGATGGTGGAAATTGGGATAGTTGTAGGAGAATACCAGTGGGTTGTAGGAATTTTGAGCTATGAGTGGACAATGAGAGACCACCATCTTTTGTGGATTGCTAACACCAGCTTAGGGTTACTTGTTGTTGATATTTGGAACATCAATTCTATGGTTGGGTGGAATGGAGGTCCCAAGAAGTTGGTTGCACGACCGTTTATAAAAGATAAGTGTTTTATCTTGCTTCCATTGTAATTATGAGTTAAATTGTTGTGCATGAACTCTCTATATTTGGGAGTGATTTATATGCTAGTGTGTTGAATTATTTAACAACATTTATGTTATTTTACATGCTTTAAATGCATCAAATTAATGATATCATACAGTAGTTAAATTTGTGTGAACTTTGTAGCTGTAAGCTACAAGAATCTTAATTAGTAGAAATTCTTAGTTTTTATGAGTTTTCCTCACATAATGGACCTCATTTGGGATGGGAGACATTACTTGTGGCCTTCTTCCATTGTACGAATCCGTACATTTATGTCCAAGGAATAAAACCACCCTTGGTCGCCCCACTTCTAGATTGTGTGAAGTCTATCATATTATGCGCTTTATTTCTACAAAACCTTTTGTTGCGAAATTGCTCTGATACCATATGTCACACCCCCAAGAGTCATGCCCAATTCCAACCTTGGAATCTCGTTAATGTGCAACATTGTGGTGGTTCTCCCTTGGCATATTGACTCAACCAAGGATACTTCACCCGAACTACACCTCTTCACCTAGAGCATGCCCATACTCTATTCTAGGTTACGAGTGAGTCACATCCTTACTCTATAAAACTTAATTGTATACTTAAACATTTGTTAACCTAATATAAAACTTGGTTAATTTGGCATACAATAGAAAACATGTGAAACACAAGAGATATATATAAAGTGTGGGTAGCACAAATCATGCCTAACACTCAGTTTCATTTCTTTATACAAAGAAAATCTTTACAAGAGGGAGTTATTGTCCCAATTACAAATATGGGCAGAGTTTCACGACTATGCCTTACATATCATAACTTCCTAGACCTGTGATTCCATCCCACCAAGACTCCCCTTTTGTTGTTTCTCCTTGCCTCAAACTGAGGTGTGCCCCTCTAGTGCACCCAACCTCATAGCTCCATCTCTTGTCTTCCTTGATTTTCCTTTCTTCATTTGGTTGTGTGCCCTGTTGTGTGCCCTTGACTTTATATGGAATCAAAGAGTCACTTGTTTGAAACTTTGGGTCTCTTCGGTTCATCGTGCCCCTTTACGAATCATCACACTCAACTGACCACCATGTCCTTTCGTGGACCCAAGGTGTAAATCTAAGCATGTGCACCCATCGATTGTTCGTTTCTTGGACCGAGGCGCTCCAACCTTGGGTGCACGCCCCTTGTCTCATGCTCCCTCTTATGTCGATCATTGCAACTCTCCATGGGTGTGTTGATGGAGTCATGCATCCTCTCTAGTGTGCCCATGCTGCTAAGGGCACACGAGTCTACTCCTTGGGAATGCTCCCAAGTTTCGTTGCCCTTGTCCAAACGCAACCCAAGTCTTCATCATTCGTCACAAGGGAAGAAGGGTGTCTGACCCTTTGGGCACACACGCCACCAAAGTACCCCAAGGGGCTCCTTCTCACACCTAAACATATTTGTTTTCCCAATCGATTGTTTACCCCTTGCACTCTTTGTTTTTTTCGTCAGAAAATATTCCCAAGGAGTGTGCATGTTTGATGGGTGTCGTGAGAGGCCTTACACATATGGAAATGGAAGCATGTTGTATTACCTGTATATATTTATTCAGTGTGATAAGCATGAATAATTTAAAACAACTTACATGGATTGTAAACATCTCATCCATTTCCATGTAAACAGTTAATATATTAACAAACGCACAATAAATGAAGTGAAATATTAGTTGAAGAAACATGGTTGTGTTAGTGGAATTTCTGGTTGATTTAGGCATAACTCTCCCACTATGCAAACTTTTGGTTGCTAAAAGGATGGAGGACTTTGTCTATTTTCTTTGTAATACAACTTTGCGGGTTTTCATTTACATGCAGTTTCTAGCTCTATGAAAATTACATGGAAAAAATTTGAATATGATATTAGTCATGGGAGATTAGAGTTTTGTAAAAAATGATGCCATGTCATGGCTAAATGATTAAATTACAAATTTGAGGTAATTTTATAAGGCATGTAATGTACATAATATTTTTATTGATCTAAATGTTTACTAGGCCTATGATGCATACACCTTCATGTGATGATAAGAATTCATGGTTATTACATAATATGGAGGTCCTCTAACTAATGGTTGTATTGCCTTCATAGGTAACTCTTTCCATTTATTTTTTATTCTTTTAACAAATTTAGAATTAACAAAATCGGTGGATGCTTACATAAATTTATGATCCAATAAATCACTGAGTTTACAAATTTTTATGAAAGTTGTGAACGCTATTACATTTTAATTATATTTAATTACTTAATTATAAATATTGTTACTTTTATGAATGTAAATCTTTTATATGGAATTATATGATTTAATTTTTAATTTTATTTCAGTTAAATTATGGATGGCATAAAGATGTTGGATCTTGGCTAAAATATTGGGAAATAATGGAAGACACCATTTTGCAGAATAAAGATATTACTAAAAATATCATCAAATCAAAATTTAAGGAGAAAATGTGGTGTAATAAAGAGTTAGAGGAAAAACTAAAATTAAGGTATTATAAGGATGTAATCAACCCTTATCTATAAGATCAAAATTATCTATCTGTTTTGACAAGTGTAAAGAAAAAATAAGTATTGCTAAGATTAGAACAAATTCTCACGAGCTCTGTTAGTCCCTAAAGTTGCACTTGACTGTGAGAGGGCAAGTTAGGGTATCATCAGGTTATTGCAATGGTATTTATTCAAGGTGTTATGAATAGGTTTTTATAAAATGGTTGAAAGTTGGTTCAAGGATTCAAATAAACATATAACTCAATGTAAAAGCAAGTAAACATCCCACTAGTTTAGTAAATGGTAGACACTTTAATAAATCAGATGGTAAGGTAAATAAAGAAAGGAAGGTATGTGAGTATCTAGTTTTCCAAATCACACATGGATTTCTTATTTCAAAATATCATTAAGAAACAAGAACATGTACTTGAAAACAATATTAATTATGAGCAAAAACAGTAAAATTTTCACTGTGTCACCCACAATCAAGAAATCATATGCATTGCAATAGAATAAATGTATTCAAGTACGAAAAGAAATACATAAATATATGAAAGAAGATCCGAACATCAACATTCCTTTTCCATTTAGTACCAATATGAAATATAGTATTTTCTTACAGTGGAGTTTTACAAAAAAGGTCCTTGAATGCCCAACTAATCGACCCTTTACTTCTCCTTCTACCCTATTTATATAGAAAGAATATATATTTATCAAGATCCAAAAGAAATGGATCTGAAAAACTCCTCATCTATATTTAGTTTATTGTTTCAAATAATCAATGAGAAGATCATATCTGATATCCAAGTCTAATTGATGAAGTGGCTTGTCAACTGTTGTCCATGAGATTGTTTTGGAAGATAATCTGGCAAATTCCTGAAAACTAGGGTCCATAAATATCTTTTTATCTCACAAAATGTGATAGTTGTGTAAAATCCGAGAGAGGTTTTTGTGAAGGGGCCCGTTACCAACAAAAACCTCTTTTGGTTTCCAAAAATTCATCTAAATATGCTTTGAAACCTCACCCAAAATTGGTCACTAAAACAGGAAATCATTTATTGTGAATTCTCTGAAAATAGACCTCAAATATATATTTGAATCTATTAAACTATGATATATGTGTAAACACTGAGAGATTGTTTTGTGAAGGGGGCCATTACAAACAAAAACCTCTTTTTTTTTCCAAAAATTCATCTCCATCATTTCAAAAACTGCTCTTGAAGATAAATACTAAAATAGGAAAAACAGAGTATTTCATGTATTTGATTTTTGCCTTTCTTCTTTCTATTTCCATCCTGAACTCTAGGTGTTATTCAACTGGAGTAGGGATTTTTGGGGCTTTCTCAATTTAAGTGTATACTTTGAAGATATCCCTGTGCTAAAATCCTCTTCTTCAGTGCTTTATGAGTCTTTGGTTTCTGGAAGATCTTGCAGTTGATCTGTTTATGGAAAAAGCTCATTTTTTCTCATAATTATATGTGCATGTATTCTCCTTCAATTGGAAAAATATCCAACCTGTGTATAGTCCTTCAAAAACAACTTTTGAATTTCCAACTTATTTTAAACATAAATACTTCTCTTGGTTGACAAAAATCAAAATTGTATCATGCCCTGTTTTGGAACCTTCACTATGGAGTAGAAGAGGAACCTTTGTTCTACTATTGCTTCATCTTGGATTGAGAAATACATTATGCCAATAGATTTTGATTCTTCCTGAAATCTGGAGATTGATTTTGATTTCAATCCTAGAAATAATTTAACCTTTTATCTTCTTTCTATTTGTCTCTCTTTCCTATTTTTTATCTTTTTATGCTATCGAATGCTAAGTGCATCCTTGCAGTTTGGGATTCTACTATCTTCTTCCAGATGCCAAAGTTGTAGCATAACCCGCATGATCTGAAATTGGGTTTGAGTAGTCAAGATAGACACCACAAGATCTTATGGCATCTTTGAGAAATGATTCATGTATATATGTGTAGAGGATTCTATCGTTAGTGTTGTTGATTCCAATCAACATCCATCTTCTTTCAAGATATTTCTTATGCTATTGAACCAAAAATAAATCCAGAAAAATCCCATACATATGTTGTTCTATCTCAATAAAAACAATGATAGTGTTTTGTTGCATTATATTTCCCAGGATTTTGATTCAATTCAACAAAAATTACCAATGCAAATTAATATAACCCAAAAATAGAGTCTCTTTGTATCATTGCGCACTTTTCTCCATAAATGGTTGATTTGTCTACAGGGGAGACTTCCTTTGGTTTTGTAGAATCCTTTGAAATGTTTTTTTTTTTCTTGTTGAATCTATAGGTGATGATTGGGCATTTTTAGAAATGGCCACGACAATTTTCTGGAAAATTTCATTATAAACAAACCATATTTTCTCCTAAAGTGATTCGAAATTTTGAAAACCACTTGAGTTTAGGTTAAATCATCCAATTCTCGAAGTGGGTTTTCAACCATTTTAGATTATTCCTTACGGTTTGGCCAGACTCTATTCCCAAAATTTGATACCCAGAAAATGACTAGAACTGTCCACATATCTTTGATCTTTTGCAAACAACATTGAAATCTCTTTATGATGCTCCTAGAAATGCAGTAGAATTCAAACCAACCGACATCAACGAATTTTTAATATCAGGATATTCTTTGAACATTTCAAGCCCCTTTGGTTCCAAACAATGCACTTGACCACTTTTCTTGGTGCCATCACACTGACTGTGATTTTTGTCATCTTGCAGAGCATGCATGGAGTAATAGACATACTAAAAATAGATAGATTATGATTTCATACATATGGAATAATAGTCGGGCATTATGATTTTATATCAAGGTGGCGAGTACAACTCGATCCCTCGAATTAGATGCCATCATGAGAATTACGACCCGATATAGATCATACAGAGATATGTAGATCCTATAGCAATGATTTTGAATGTGAGAACACAATCTGGGTAAGATGGCACATGCAGAACTATCATTACTCTCGGCACTGCAAGAATAGCACTATTGTTGTAGCACCCTTTCCACTTTGAAAAAAATTGAAAATTCAAACGAGGAAAGGACAAGTGATGTGATAGAAAAATTTCATATCATATCCTAATCTTTGAAAACTTAAGAACATTTAAAATGTGCATTAAAATATTTAAAATAAACTTTCAAGCCAAGAAGGGAAAAAATAGAGTTTAACAAAAAATCAAGGAAAATGGGTAGAACAGGGGCTAAGGACACCCAATCAGTCAAAAACAAGGTTAAGGACTAACAAGCTTCATAGTGAAATTGGGTGTTAGTCAATTCCTAAAATGCCCTGGGATGAAAGAGTGTGTCACCTTTGTGACACTAAGAAGGTTGAAGATGAAAAGCACTTTCTCTTAGATTGTCCAGCCTATACCAAGATTAGATCTAATTTTCAAAATATTTGTCACACTACCAACCTTTCTAACCTCTTAAATCAACAAAACTATGGTGATATTGGAAAGCTTCTCTTAATTTTTTTCGAACACAGAAACAAAATTCGAAAGAATCACAAGTAATCACTTACCCTCTTAAGGTCTCATAGACCAATTCGGTCTTAATGGACGTTAATAATCTTCATCTTCTTCATCATAAATTTAAAAAAAAAATAGTTGTACTTAGAAAATTAATATAAAGGTAAAAGGGTTTAAGCAATGTCCATGAGATTTTTTGTTTTTTTAATTTTAATAGATTTAAATGAATTTTAATTTATTTATTCATTTAAAAAAATATTTATTTTGTAATTATTTTTAAAAAGAAAATTAATAGATTTAAATGAATTTTAATTTATTTATTCATTTAAAAAAATATTTAATTTGTAATTTAATAAAATTGAATAACCTAATAAAACTTTTTTTCCATTTTTAATATGTTTTAATGAATTTTAGTCTATTTGTTGATTAAAAAAAATTAATATCTCAATTTAATTAATGCAAAACCTAATTTAGAATTATATTGAGCGAATAATTTTTACTACTTAAACTATAATATATTTTCTTTTAATATATTCTTAGTTTTAATTAATTATATTTAACTTTAAACAATTTAATCAATTAAAAAAATAATTACATAAGCAAATGAATACTGTGATAAACCATTTATAATATATTTTATTTTAATATATTATTAGTTGTAATTAATTATATTTAACTTTAAATCATTTAATCAATTAAATATATGATTTTTAATTAATTATATTTAACTTTAAACAATTTAATCAATTAAAAAATAATTACATAAGCAAATGAATACTATAATAAACCATTTATATTATAATGAATAATTTTTAATCTTTACGGAAAAAGTGATAATGAAATCTTATTAGCAAAACCTTTTAATGTTTAACAAATTTTGTTAATTTTACTAGACTTTTAAATATCAATAAATGAATTCAAAAAATATTATATTATTTCTAGAAAAGACCTTTTTATTAGCAAAACCTTTTAATGTTTAACAAATTTTGTTAATTTTACTAGACTTTTAAATATCAATAAATGAATTCAAAAAATATTATATTATTTCTAGAAAAGACCTTTTTAATATTTTTTGATGATGACGATGACGATGACGATGACGATGACGATGACGATGACGATGACGATGACGATGACGATGACGATGACGATGACGATGACGATGACGATGACGATGACGATGACGATGACGATGACGATGATGATCATGATGATGATGATGATGATGATGATGATGATGATGATCATGATGACGACGACGACGACGACAACGACAACGACGATGACAACGACGACGACGACGACGACGACGACGACGATAAAAAGAGATTACTTTTAATTCTTTAGAATTGTGTTTTTGTGCTAGAAAAGCATTAAGAGAATTTTCCAAGATCACCATAGTTTTGTTGAGTTAAAAGGTTACGAACGTTAGTAGTGTGACAAATATTTTGAAATTAAGATCTAATCTGGGTATATACCGAACATTCTAAGAGAAAGTGATTTTCATCTTCAACCCTCTTAATGTCACAAAGGTGACACTATTTCATCCCATGGCATTTTACGAATTGACCAACACCCAGTTTCACTATGGAGCTCATGAGAGTTTATTCTTATTTTGGCAATGCTTATTTTTTTCTTTACACTTGTCAAAACAGAGATATATTTTTTATATTCTATATTAGGGTTAATTACCTCCTTATAATACCTTAATTTTCCTTTTTCCTCTAACTTTTTATCACACCACAACTTCTCCTTAAATTTTGATATAATAATATTTTTAATAGTACCTTTATTCTGCAAAATGGTCTCTTTCATGATTCCCCAATGACTTAGTCAAGACTAGGCATCTTTATGTCATCCCCACTTCAGTCGAAGGTGGTTATGGCTGGAATTTAAAGAAATTTTAGAAAACCTCTTGTCTTCCATGTTGTTTAACTCGTTCTTATGCATTAGGTATCTAGTCATAGTCATGCTCTCAATAGGGAAATACTTACCTCTAATTTTTATCTTATTAAATTATATTACTCTTTATACAAAAATAATATTTTTTAATTAATAAAAACAAAAAACATTTTTAATATTATTTTTATTGATAATATTTTTTATTTTTTATTTCTTTAATTTAAATATAACCTTATATTATCAAATCACGTGATTCATTTATTCTAAACACATTTTATATGTATTTATACACACTTTTGTATGTATACAAACTTTTATAATTGAAGAAATCTCACAGACTTTCATGATAAATACAAGTTTTGTAAATATTTAATGGATTTGGTAAATAAATATAAATTAATGAGATAATAAGTTACCCATAATCAAAGTGTATATAATTTAACCATAGTTAACTAGGTTAGCCTTTAGTCAATTATAGTACATTAATCAACAAATATAAATTAATCAACAAAAGTTACCCATAATCAAAGTGTATATAATTCAACCATAGTCAAAACTAGGTTAACCTTTAGTCAATTATAATAAATTAAAGTAACTAAGTTAGCCACTTTTGACGAGAGCCATCAACCATGGTCAAAATATTGCTAACCATAAACTTGTGAGCAAGTAGCCATGTGAGCCATAACTCTACTTGTTGAACATTATAGTGTTAAAGGAATGTCATTCGTAGATATGACATTTGAAGTTGATGAGGAAGAATGGTGGCGACACTTCAATATCAACAAAATAAGGAGTGAAAAAAATCACCCCCAATAGATCATTCTGGAAGCTTTGTATGACCCCTCAAAAATTTGAAAATTGAAAGAGAGAGAGAAGGACTCATTTTTTCTCTTTTTTGATGGAACTTCGAAAGGGAATCCCAGAGTGGCAAGTGCGGGAGGGGATCTCTTTATCCCTACGAGAACAATTGCTATTACTTTTGAATGGAATCTTGGGGAAATGAAAAATAATAAAGCATAATCATATCGTCTTTATCAAGGGTTTAAGCTCATCATGATGCAGCAAATCACTAAACTAACAGTTTTGGGTGATTTTAGTCTAATTATCAATCATCTGGTCTTGAAACATTTTCCATCGGATTATCACTTAGACTCCCTTTTAGATTGAGTCTAACACATCAGCAAAAAACTTGAGACACTAGTCTAGTTTTATATTCTCCAAGAGAACAACGGGCTAGTTGATCAAAAAGCTAACCTGGCCTCTAGAAAAGTGGGGAGGGGGGGCACTTTTAATTAACCAATATAGATAGGAATCTCCCATCCCATAATTTTTCTCAGCATTCGTATGGAAAAATTGCATGAGGTTCGAACCAATGGGAACATGCAACAAATACAAGAAGGATAAGACTCCCTCCCATTTGAAGCATGCAACATTCACTCTCTACTTCGACTAATGAATACCTTGCTTTGGTTTCACCACTCTGCGGGTAATGTATTATATTGGAAATCTAGCTTACTTCCAGTTCATTTGTATTTTATGGGCATGTGGTGTTGTTAACTCCTAGTTGTTGGGTCATGAAACCCCTCTACCATTTCAAGTGTGGATTTGGTATGGGATATTCCTCCAGTTGATTCAATTTCCCTTCTTCTATTTTCACTATCAAATGTCTCGTCTATATCTTCTTAGCCAATCCCCTCTTAGGAGAATTCTCTAGATTTAGTGTGAATAGTCTTGGCCTAGTAGATATATGGTCCACCTATTTGGTAATGCCACTAACTAACTTGGGTTTCTCACAGCACATTTGGGATTCCCTCCAGTCCCCTAGTCTTTGTAATCATGTTTCATCACTCACAGTTTAGGCATTTTGGACTAGGTTCTAAATTATCATCTTGATAAAGTTACCTCTCTTTGTGGATAGTTATATTAGGAAAGGAAAAAATGCACAAGCATTGGATTTTCAAATTTGGCAAGGTGGTCAATTGTAGTGGTTTCTACCAAAATTGGCTCATGTCATTACTCATTTTGGTTGGGGTGGCAGCGCATGGATTCCTGGTAGTGATGACGCCGACGCACGCTCCCTCCACAACCCGCAGGTCGGAAGGTCCACGTCAACACATGATCTTTCTTCTCCACGGCTCTTCTATTTCCCTATCGGGAAATCTGCACCCACAACAACTCTCACGGGATCCCCTCTTTACACTTGGGAGATCGGACTTTGCGAATCCAATGGTCAAGCATTGGTCTCTTGAATTCCCGAAACCCGACAACAGTCAACGCTGACCTTTTATTTTTCCTTTCGAGATTTTCCCTATCACGATTTCGACGATCGTGGTGTCGAACAACTCGTCTCACCGACTCCTGAATCTCGATTTGTCGAAACTCGCGAGTTTGACCTTTCAACGCTACTTCACTTCATCATCACTTCGGACTTCGCAATATCGTGAATCCTGATGCAATGAGTTCGAGACTTCACCTCACGAAACCCCGAAATGGCGTGCCACCTATCCACTTCACTGACTCCTCTATGGCCCCACACAATCCCCTTAGCTTTCTCGCAGATTCATTACTCACAATGTCTATGCGCTCATCTCTGTGAGTCCCAACATGTGAAATGTCGATGGACTCTTGATCACTGCCACGTGTCCCAACAAATGGACGGCTCAGATCACAAACGGATTTTCACTAAGAAGTGACCCGATCCCCTATCCTCGATATTTCTGATATCCCGATATGCGAAATCTCGATTGGCCAACCCTTTCAGGACTTTCTCTCTCATGTTTCGTTGTGTGAGGGCCTAACTCCCTCGCAACTCTTGACAGATCAAATGGTTGTCGGGAAATTGGACCAAGATCCGATGGTCCAGATCCTCTTCTTCAGTGCGCTCGCTCTACTGCTCCCTGGACATGAGAAACCAACAGTCTAGATCTCTTTCACATTCTGATCGAATGGTTGTTGTACCTCCTCCGAATTTCAACACTTTCTTCCCAGACTTTGGAAGAATTCCAAGTATTTCCAAAGGTCTCAACCTTTGCCTTCTTTCTTCTCTGCGAACTCTTCGATTTTGAGCTTCACTGTGCACATGAAAACGATGTCCCTCTTGAGCTTTGGGTACTCTGAACTCGTCAAAGGGTTTTATATCTTCTGCACTCCTTGCAGTTACGACTTTGTGCGCAAAAGCACTCGCCCTCCTGAGCTTATCCTTCTTTTTGAATCCTCGAAGGATTCTTCAACTCCTGCGTCTCTGCAGAGTATTCACATGCACACAAGGGTGCTATCCTCCCTAAGCTTTCCTGTAGCTTCGACTTCCAAGGAAAACTTGTCCTTTTTTCCTTTCTCCCTTAGATGGAGAATTTGGATGCCCTCATGGCTATCCTTCCCTCAAGCAACCTCTTGTTGAGACTTTCAGGGTGTTCAACAACCCTGTGGAAGGTCCTTCTCCTTGGATTCTTCCTCAATTTGCAGAACTCAAAGAGTTATGTTCTCATGTGCCTATCTGCGCATCTACTCGATGCCCACCTGGCAGAGTATCTTCTTACAAAACGTCCAACAGTTTTGTCCTCTCCTATGCACCTTATGCCCCTACTCAATGCCCTCCTGGCAGAGATCTCAGAATCCTTAGTGATTATGTCTGCAACTGTGTCCCTCCTACATAGCCTTGCCTTCTGAGGTGTTCAGTAACCTCACAGGTCTTTCCTAAGTTGTTGATTCTATTTCTTGTGCCCGCAGCATGTCTTTGTCTGAACCCACAGAATTCAAAAATGCACCTTCTATGCACGGCTATCAGAACCCGCAACGTTCTGTCACACCCTCCTGGTGTGGAGCCTCAAGGACTTCTAACCCTGAAAATCAAACACACTCTAGAAAATGCAAACCTACAGCATACATATACAACATACATTCACATCATATAAATAAAACTCATAAACATTCATTCAACACATGAAAGATGCAATAAAAACTACTATTTGTATTAAATATGGAAAACACATGTATTTTACAAGGTGTTCCTGAGCATGGCCTCTAAAAAGGTCCCGGATCCTTCTCTTCTGCCCTCTACTCGCAGATCCTCTTCTATCCTCCTAGCTCTCTCGGCTTACTTCTTGCAAAAAATGAGATACTAAATCCCTTTTTACCTGAGGGGATCTTCGAGCTCTTTCCTCCAATCTACCTACCCTATTCAATTACATTGAATGGGTTGTCTAGTCCACAAATCGGATCTAGATCTTATCCTTACAAACATTTAAAGGTCTACCTACTCTAATGCCTACACAAAGGCATGGCTCCATGGCTCAACAGCCTAAAACATTTAATTACATTCATTCAAATTTTAAATGAGGACTGTGCCTCTCTTCATCACGCGATTTGAATTCGCTGACGTGGATGGTTGGTCGACTGGCTGATGTGGAGAGATGCTCCTGCATCAGGTAGCTTCTTGATAGTCACCTGAATGAGTCCTCAATGACCTCACCTTGACCTTTTATTCTCAGTGTGAAACGTGGTGCGAATGGAACATAGTCTAAATCATAAAATTAACATTGTAATGGGCATGATGCTTCAATAGAGGACCCAAATGGATGATTTAGATAATACAGTCAAGGAACTATGTCATCATCAAGGCCCCAAGCATAACTTATATATGTTTCTTCCTCTTCTGAACCATGAACAAAACTCCAATTAGCACTAGCCAACTAGGTTATCTTTCAAGAGAGGAATACTCATTTTCCTATTATTTTCAAAGAGCATCTTGATGAGGACTACAAGATTATGGAACTTAGTCTTCAGCTTTAAGATTTATGAAGTTCATTTATGTTTTCAACATGTCATATGTTCTCATTTTGATTCTGGTTGAATGTAGTCCATTTTTAAATGTAATCCTTTCAAAGGCATATATATGTCATATAGAATAGTGTCTCTACGTAAGAGAGTCTATTATTGTAATACTTGATGTAAGCCATGACTTCAGCACCCTTTCTTAATATAAATATTTCCCAATGTGTGTTAAAAAAAAAACTAATGCTAACATTTATTGCATATAGTCATCCATGGTAAACTAAAGAAAACTAAAGTCAATGGAAACTAACCAAACCAAAATGATTCCAATCAATCATAGTCAATAAGAATAATATGTGTTAAATAAGAAAATTGTAACATCCTTCTCTTATGCGCACCAGATGTGACTTATTATTTGAGGACACTTGCATGCAAGTGATCCAATTCATTATTTGATTCACTTCTTAGCTTATGGATTCTGATGTTGAGACTGTGGATTATGATATCATGTTATGTTAAGTTATTTACATATAGACATGTGTTATTGACTAGTTCTCCTGAGTGTGCAGGACTCTAGACTGATTGAGGATGCGATGGCATTGATGGACCTCCTTGGACTCCGGATCGAGTCAAGGAGTGGAATGTTTTTGGTTTGAATATTTGTGTTATTTAATATGCGACATATGACTGGTATATTGTGATTTTGTTTATGGATCGCTGACATGTTTCGTTGATGGATGCAGGCAGATGGTAGCTTTCTAATCAGACTAACATTTGGAGTAAAGGGGTCACGCACGACAACCAGAGATATTGACGGAGAGGTGTGGCATCAGCCCTGCCACAACCTACTAGCACTCACGTCGTGGCTCGAACTATAGGTTAATTATTACCTAGTTCAAGATATCCAGGATGTCGTGAGGGTAGATTGTGACAGTCGCTCAGGAAGATTCTAAGGGGCACACAATAAGGCGGGTTCCTTATTCCTTAGAGACCCTTAGTATCCCACAAGGTCACCTGATGGAGTATTGAATCCAGGGGTTTGACGTCTACCAAAATCAATCAAAAGGTGAGTGGAACCCTTGGAGCATGTATTGCGTCTTGAAGGGAACGTCGTGCAAATAAAACATGAATGCAAGCGAGTGGCACCCTTGGATCACGTAGTGCGTCTTGAAGGGCACGTCGCAATTTTTAACTCTGGTAAGTTAATAAACCTAGTACCTAGAAAACTATGCCTCCTTAGGACCTGGTCGGTCTTAAAATGAATGATGGTATGTGTAAAGTTTAATAACTAATTTTCCCTTAAAAATGGTCGCCAAACCTAGTGAATTTAAAACCTAGGTCTAAGTAGAACTTGTGAACAAAAAAATACTAAATTGACATATAACAAGAAGGGGGGGTAAAGAAAATTCAAACATTAATAATTAAAGTAATTTTTTAATGAAGAATTAAATTATTAAAAGGGTAAATTGTTGTTTATATCTAAACTTGCTAAATCTTAACTAAGAAGAAAAGGGGAAACTTAAGGAAAAGGGAAATGTCTAACATAGTAGGGAATCTAGTCTTTGGAACCTTCTAATTGTGAATTCAACTAGGTTTTAAGAAAGGCATCAGTCATTTAAGAAATGTAAGGGAATAAAGGGACACCGAGGAGCGTTTTTAGGAACGCTTTTAGGTGGGTGAGGGAAGTAGGAAAATTTAATTGATTAATAAATTGATTTTCTGGTGCAACTAAAGGATCGGGTGACATGTGTACGGGGGAGGTTTATCCTAATTAAATTTAATAAAAAGAATCTAAAGAGGGTTTGGGAAACTAATCACTAAGAAAACTCTATAAAAAGGATGGCAGAGGAGAATGTTCGACAACACAGGTATTCCAACATAGGACGAACACCTTCAGTAAACACTCACATAACCAGATCAAAGATCAAGACACCGATGTTTTCACGTCGTAAAACCCCTACAGGGAAACATCCATGGCCCCATCCAATGCAGCCACTTGGAGTAGTTTATTAATGCAAAGAAAAAGATTACAGAGAGATTTTACAAGATATTTTCTCACAGTCGATCATCGACAAATGACCCTCCATGATCTTTAAATAGAGATCATGAACCAATAGGGTGTTAATCCATGGATCAATGGTCGTGAAGATCGAATAGAGTATGAACCATCAGATCACTCTATGTCGGGAACATATCGTGACTGTCAGATTTCCTAACTACAAATGCATACTAATGCATACTAAAGAAACACACTAGAAAACACACTTTTACCGAAGGACACAATAGACCAAGTATATATTACTAACTCCTAAGTATCTAAATATCCTAACAGAGGAGTATGGATCACAACTGGTAGTAATTTAAAATCTCTTTGAGGATCTTCAACCTTGTCTTGTAACTAATTAATTAATAATTTAATTGTATTCATAATTAATTAGACCTATGTAAAAGTTCCATCCCTTTTTTTTCCAGTTATAACCTGCAATTACTCAAGGGTTAATCGATTCGCCCTTGACCAATGCTAAACCTTCCTTTTTCATTTTTGTCATAAATGGAGAGAAGATTAATTTACTAGGGCCTTCTTAATTATAGTTTTGGATGATCATGTGTGTAGTTAACCTTTGCACAATAAATTTACATTGATACTTATTGCATCGTGGTATAAAAGCGATATATGGATGATCTTATGGGTAGTTTACTTCTCGCGCCACCAAAAATGTTAGTGAATAATGAATAAGCGATTAGATCACCTTATGCCATAGACTATGTTGTGATTAAATAATTAGATTGTTTGTGTGCCATAATAATGATGATATATGTTAAATTAAGTGATTAAGAATAATGTTCTCAAGTAATAATGTTGGTTAGTGTTTAATTCGGTGATTAGATCACACACACATATTGAAATTAATGAGGATTTATTGTTGAATTCCGTACTTGATTAATCGTGTGCCCTGGAATAAACTAGATGATTGCTTGTGCCATGAAAATAAAATAAGTAGATTTCATTGCGCCTTGATCATGTGAATGTTAAATGGTTTAGAATTTGTTATCTTGCGTCATTACTTATATGGATTGTGATTGTTGGCATTTAGTTACTCTTTCATCATGAATAAGTTGATATATGATTAATCAAGTGAATGGTTGCTTGTGCACCCTAGAATTGATGTTGCTATAACTAGTCTTAAATGTGGTTCTTATGGAACGCTTCATTGATGTCTAATCGTGTCCATCAATTGAGGAATGCTTGTAATAAAATCTTATAGCACCTAAATAATGGCTCATTAAGGTGTTGATTGATTTAGTAATTTAGATTTCTCTTGCGCCCTGATTGTGATAATTTAGATTGATTGTCGATCGAGTTGATGTTGGACTTGATGTAATGAATGACTGATAGATATTGAATGTTTTGTGCAAATGGAATTTAATGAAGGGAGGCTTTCTCTAGATAACAGATTTGGCGAATGCTAAATTATAATGTTTTAAATGAATTGGTGGACCTTAGACTTATTGCGTCAATGGGATGTGATGAAGGGATGATGTTATAGATGATAATTTTTCGCGTGCCTAAAAGATGATGTATTGAATGATTTTGCAGTTACCTTGCTCCATTGATTTATTGTGACTTAATAATCAAATTTTCTTGTGTGCCTTAATTTAAGTGGGCATGTGTTTGTTTCTTCTCTATTCTCTTGCACCTCAATTTTAATGCTAATTAATCTTGCGTCTTGAATTATTGATTTATGACTGATTTAGTGAGTAGTTATCATGAGTCGTTGCTTAAGTTGACATGAGAATGTTCAGGATTTATTACTCTCATGGGAAGCAGATAGTTAAATTTGATGTACGATCGATAACGATGATGGGTAATTGTGTGCCATGTTCAATTGTGAACTTAGAATTGAAGGATTGATGGTCCTTATGAGAGCATTGAAGGTTTAAGATTGTACAGTATCGCGTCGTTATTATTTGTAGAATGAATTGTTGTTGGGTTGTTGTAATTAATATGTTAATACTTGATGTGTGTGTCATGATTCATGGTGGCGATATGTCAGCCATGTTTCGTTTGGATTTTTAATGCTTATTTATTGTTTAGTTAAATTTATGTGATTTATGTGATGACGACGTTGACTAATTATCATGATGTTTAAATTTTCCCAACACAGCTTTAAAAGACAAAGAAAAAAAAATGACTTGGTGTACATCGTTGGGTTGACGTAACGACGAGGTCGTTACATATGGTATCAGAGCGAGTTCAACCCTATGACTTTGGATGGCCACGCCTTCCACTGAATTAAGCCCTTGCTTTTTTACTTAGCATTAATTAAAATTTTAACCGGTCCATGTAGTAATAATGTTTATAGGATGTCATTGAGATTCACAACGTGGTGCCAGGGAAGGATGTGTGACGCCTCTAAATGCGACCATGCCCCAGGTGACTAACCCCATGGGGTGGAACAAGTCCTTGAGTGGGAGTCAATTGTTGTAAGTGGTGTGGATTGCCTGACAAGGTCCTTCCAGGGAAATGCCAGAGGTCTTGACTAATCGTCTATACTGAGATAAGGTCAGGGTGCCTGTACGCTTGAGGGTCCTCAGTGCAACCCAGCCAGTACTGGTCGCATTCACGAAAAAATATAGAATATGAAGTTCCCAAGTTCATGAGTGCCATGGATGGCTCAGCCGCCAAGGCATGGCTGGAGATCAAGGCGATGTGCGTTGAACTTCGTGGTTACGACCTCCATCTCAAAGGTCCGCATCAGCGGCCTTCAGATAAAGGGGAGAACTCTTATATGGAGGAATATGCTCCTACCTCTGCTAAACAGAGTCGTTGAAGTTGTGTTAGGGGAACGGTTCGAGGAACAATTCCAGGAGAAGTAATTGTCATAGGAATTCGTTGAGCATCAGCTTGATGAGTTTAGCTCCTTATGACATGGTGGTTGTATGGTGTTGGATTATGAGACCAGAGTTATGGAGCCACTTCGGTATTCCCCACATATCAACACGAAGAAGATGGAGATTAGAAATTTCATAACCGACCTTAACTCCATATTTCATGTGAAGGTGAGGATATAAATGCCTCGGACGTTGCATGATGTAGTCTAGTAGGCCTCTTAGATAACAAAGTTTTGACCGCGGGAGCCTGGGAAGGACTCCTACAAGACCGTCTGGACTGACAACATCTGGTACACAGCATCATCAGATGTCGACCATACCAGACATATTGGTATCGATATACATCTATAGGACCCTTGTTCATGACACCATTATGATAGGTTCCTCAACAGAGGGCTCCCTATAGGGGAACACCGCATCCATGAAAACACTACTGACAAACACTGTTTAGGCTTGTCAGCAGAACAGACCAGGATCTTAGGCTGGGGGGGGAAACAACTTCTATTTCAGGGGCCAGGAGTATTGGACCGAAGGTGGGCAATGAACTTGTGGAGAGTCACCTTACCAGAAAGACTGTTTGGTTGAAGGGGCCAGAGCGGTCGAGTCAAGAGGACACACTACCGTGGTGGATATGGGGAAGGCCCATGGGATTCATGACCATGGTAAATAACTGCCAGGACGAGCACCAATCCACTATTCTCAAGGCGTCAGGTGCCATATCCAAACAAAATTTTAGTATTTGTTAGACCTTGGTACTAAGGAGAGCTCTAATTCTAGTACCGTGTTGAATGGATTTAGGTAAAGACATTCGACAGGATGAGTTTAGATTCGTCGATATGGCTTCGAGTACCAACCGGATGGTTGGAGGAAGGGGTATGAATTCTCTCTTTAACCTGGGGATAGATTAATGAAGTCCAACCTACGTCACAATCTTAAGATATTATGACAACATGATTAGTATTGACTGGTGGGAATTGCATGATGCGATACTCAACAATGAAATGAAGCGGTTGATTTGGACCGACGTTGAGGGATAGAGAAGGGTGACTGTAGGAAGAAAACAGGGATTATCCCTGAGGTTCACTTCTTCCCTACAATGAAAAAGGATCCTTCGCAGGGATGAAAGTTATATGCAATCTTGGCACTAAATGACAAGAGCGTGACAAAAGGATTAGAAGGACCTTCCCGGGGCACAAGTACTGCTGACGTGTTTCAAAAAAAATTCTTGATTACCACCCGCAAGAGAGTTGGAGTTTAAAATAGGCTCGAACCTTGGAACATAACTGGTTGCGAGAGCACCTTATCGGATTTCAACCCCTGAGTATAGGACTTGAACATGCAACTGAAGGAGTTGATGGACCTCAGAGTTATACATCCAAGTGTGTCACCTTGGGGTGCTCCTGTTATTTTCAGACAGAAGAAGGACGGGTCCTGGAGACTCTACTTTACTACCGTCACGTATTCTTTCATGACATTTTGATATATTATTGGAGGATGGAAGAACTTGACAAATTTTGCGCTCAGTTCTATAGTGTTTGTGTGGGAACAAATCATGAGAACTATTGAAATTCTCTTTTATCAATCGAGGATTCATCAATTGCGGCATGTTATCTCCGGCGAAGGTATCATTGTGGATCCAATGAAGGTAGAGGCTATTAGGAAATGTCCTGCATGGGCAACATATTATAAGTACGTAACTTTGTGGGTTTTTTTAAGATAGAAAGCCGATTACAGAATTGCAGAAGAAGAACAAGAATTTTGTGTGGACCGAGAAATGCATGGAATCATTTCAAAGGCTCAAGGAGTTGTTGACGAAAAATGCCAATACTAAAAGTCCCTAGCATGGACAAGGACTTCTTGGTATGCACGAACGCATCCAAGGAAGGCTTAGGCAGAGTCTTGATGCAAGACGATTGAGTGATCGCTTACATCTCGAGGAAGTTAAGAAATCTTGACGAGAACTATGTGATGCACGATTTGGAGTTGTTAACCATTGTGTATACCCTGAGAGGGTGGAGACACTACCTGATTGGACAAAAATTTGAACTAAAAACAAGCCACTGTGGTTTACAACACCTTTTTACGCAAAATGACTTGAACGCGCGGCAAAGGCATTGGTCAAAATTGCTTATCGATTACGATTTGAGATTTCCTAATTAAAAGGTATAGTGAACAGAGTGGCAGACGCGTTGAGTCAAAGACCACTCATATTTTCAGTGATACTTCTTCATATGAATCTATGTGAAAATATTCTAACTATAGTGCGACGCTCACCGGTATAACAGGGTAAGGGATGTTTTTGGGCAAGACACCATGTTGGTGCCAAAATTGAGGGATATAATGTGAACAACGACAAATCGTTGATATATAATAATCGGATTTAGTTACATCCACACGATGAATTGAGAAGTTTGATCTTATGCGAGGCTCATAGAGCAGTGTGCATGGCTCATCTAGGAGTCATGAAGATGAGGATAGACCTTAAGCCCTTATTCTTCTGGGAGGAATAAAGGTGGACATCGTCAACGAAATGGCGATATTTCTAGAAGGTCGGAAGGTGAAGGATGAACATACACATCTGGCAATATTTCTATGGCCACATGCTAATCCAGAATCGAAATGGGAGGCCATTTCTATGAACTTTATTGGGTAAATTGTTGTTGATGGCAAGGAGGCACGACTCAAATTTTCTTGATAGTTGACACTTGGACAAAGAGTTCTCTTTTGACCATGTGCATACGACGCATCAGGCACCCAATGTAGCTAGAATGTATATCAACAAGATATCGATACTACCAGACGTACCAAAGGATCATATCCGATAGAGGATCGGTGCTTATAGGACGATTTTGGACTAGTTTCCAAGAGGCCTTAGGAACCCCACTTAACTTTAGTACCGCGTATCACCTGGAGGTAGACATGTATATAGAACGAACCAACCAAACTTTGGAAGGTTGTATTGTGTTTTCATGTGTTGGACCAACAGAAACCTTGGGAATAGTTCATGCCACTGGTAGAGTTGGCTTACAACAACAACTATCAAAGAACCATTAGGCTAGAGCCATGTGAGTTTATTCATGGGCGACCATGTCAGACGCCTTTGAGTTGGGATCAACTTGAGGATTCGGTCCTGGTAGGAACATAAGCGATCCACGAAATGGAAGAACAAGTACAAACGATAAGAAAAAGGGTTGGAAGAAATGCAATATTAGACTAAGGGTTTGTCGATGCGCATCACCTAACCATTTGTGAAGGGCCTAATGATTGGTCGTGCCTCATTCTTTGAGACATATGCACAATGTTTATATTGTATCTGGGTGTGACTTTAGTTCAGTGACCCTACTCTTATGATTGAATTGAGTTATTGGCGGATGTTGGGTGAGGGTGCGCTCACAGCGCAACCAATCCACCTTCTGGACCATCTCATTCGACAGATACGGTGTCGAACTATCCATTAGGTCAAGGTCCAGTGGGACAATTATATTCCACACTCGACTACGTGGGAGGATGTATATGATATGCATCGGTAGTTTCCATTTTTATTGATAATCAGAGATTTAGATATTGTCAGATACTTTATTTATGCACTTGTGTACTGTGAAACTTTGGGACGAAGTTTAAAACAAGAGGGTGTGTATGTAACATCCCACTCTTACGTGCACCAGATGTGACTTATCCTTTGAGGACACTTGCACGCAAGTGATCCGGTTCATTATTTGGTTGACTTCTTAGCTTATGGATTCTCATGTTGAGACTGTGGATTATGATGTCATGTTATGTTAAGTTATTTACGTATAGACAGGTGCTATTGACATTAATAATTAAAATAAAATTTTAATGAAGAATTAAATTATTAAAAGGGTAAATTGTTGTTTATATCTAAACTTGCTAAATCTGAACTAAGAAGAAAAGGGGAATGTCTAACATAATAGGGAATCTAGTCTTTGGAATCTTCTAATTGTGAACTCAACTAGGTTTTAAGAAAAGCGTCAGTCATTTAAGAAATGTAAGGGAATAAAGGGACACCAAGGAGTGTTTTTAAAACATTTAAGAAATGTAAGGGAATAAAGGGACACCAAGGAGTGTTTTTAAAACATTTAAGAAATGTAAGGGAATAAAGGGACACCGAGGAGTGTTTTTATGAATGCTTTTAGGTGGGTGAGGGAAATAGGTAAATTTAATTAATAAATAAATTGATTTTCTAGTGCAACTAAGGGATCGGGTGACATGTGTACGGGGGAGGTTTAACCTAATTAAATTTAATAAAAAGAATCTAAAGAGGGTTTGGAAAACTAATCACTAAGAAAACTCTATAAAAAGGATGGCAGATGAGGAGTATAGATCACAAGAGTGGTGGCTCGACCTTGAGAGGTGAGTTGGGTGCTAGATTATTCTATGGTTTGTGTGTGTGGCCCCTTTGCGACTCGAGGGGATCAGGGGAAAGAAGAGTACAACTAGTGTTGGCTGGGAGGTACCGGTGAGGTCTCAACGATTAGCAAGCAGGAGCGAGGAGGATCGCTAGCAGCCGAAGAACATCAGCAAGCCAGTGTCGGTTACGGTACTCATGATTAAATTTGCATTTGTATTTGTTTAAATTTTGTTCATGGATTTAATTATTGTAGTAATTGTAATGGTTTTCTTTTATCCTTGCTCAACAATTTAATTTTCCATGCTCGGAAATTGCGATTTAGTTTTTTCTCTATAAGCGATAAATTTTCCATGCTCTTCTTGGATCAAGCTTCATATGTCCCTGCGTTCTATTACATCTTGCTCAACGAACTTTTTATAAAACCTTGACCTTTGATTTACCTAGGGAGGGTGATCTATGATGTTTTTATTTATTTCCACCCGCTCAGCATATTCTTTAACTGGCCTGCGAATCGTCCTTCCTCGAATGGCGAAATACCTCTGCGTTTTCAACCAATGGACATCGTTTTGATTTCCTTGAATCTTTGGTGTTCCGTCCTGGGATAACGCTCAGAGAATTGCCCTCTTCCTCTGCGGATCCCGTGGGTAAAAACCGCTTGTGAGCTGGGGAAGAAACCATTCACGGTTTCCCCTTTTTCTCTGCAAAAATCGTGGGTAAAACAGCCTGGGAGTTGGGGGAGAAACCACTCACGAATTTCCCTTTTCCTCTACGAAAATCGTGGGTAAAACAGCCTGGGAGTTTGGGGAAAACCCACTCACGAATTTCCCTTTTCCTCTACGAAAATCATGGGTAAAACAACCTGGGAGTTGGGGAAAAACCACTCACGAATTGTCCTTTTCTTCTGTGATATTTTCGTGAGTAAAATACCCTGTGTGTTGGAGGGACCACCTCGTGTAGTACCCGGTGCTTCTCTGTGTTTGGCATGAGATTTCGCCTGCATTCCTTCTCCCCAAATGGCGGCGGTGCCATAGATTTACCCCCATGCGTTTTAAGGACGACGTGGATTGTGTTTCCATCTCCCCTGTGGCGATTTGGCCAGAGATTTACCTCTGTTGTGTTGTGGTTTTAATAAAAAATGTTTTAGCAAAACCCCATACTTCAATACGAAGATGGAGATGGAGATGGAGGTGGAGCTTTCGCTTGCTGGTGGTTACCCTCGTTGCTCGGTCGATGGTTCGCTGCTCCTCCCAACAGACTTAATCTCACATTTAAGTTTAATTTTTCCTTACAAGAACAAGTTGAAGTAGTTATTTTTGTGATTTAGATGGTTAATAATTGGTGTTATTGTGTAATGGAAACTAAGCTAAACAATCTGAAATCAACATTAACTTACGTCATGGAGACTAAATCAAT
The DNA here is from genome assembly GCA_009831015.1 of Picea engelmannii. Lineage (NCBI taxonomy): Eukaryota > Viridiplantae > Streptophyta > Pinopsida > Pinales > Pinaceae > Picea > Picea engelmannii. The sequence continues at coordinate 53,286 of ML819656.1, forward strand.
GGATTCGCCCTTGGCCAATACTAACCCTTCCTTTTTCATTTTTGTCACAAATGGAGAGAAGATTAATTTACTAGGGGCCTTCTTAATTATAGTTTCAGATGGTCATGTGTGTAGTTAACCTTTGCGCAATAAATTTACATTGATACTTATTGGCCGTGGTATAAAAGCGATATATGGATGGTCTTGTGGGTAGTTTACTTCTCGCGCCACCAAAAATGTTAGTGAATAACGAATAAGCGATTAGATCACCTTGCACCACGGACTATGTTGTGATTAAATAATTAGATTGTTTGCACACCATAATAATGATGATGTATGTTAAATTAAGCGACTAAGATTAATGCACACAATGAATAATGTTGGTTAGTATTTAATTCGGTGATTAGATCACACACACATCTTGAAATTAATGAGGATTTATTGTTGAATTCAGTACTTGATTAATTGTGTGCCCTGGAATAAATTAGATGATTGCTTGCACCATGAAAATAAAATAAGTAGATTTCATTGTGCCTTGATCATGTGAATGTTAAATGGTTTAGAATTTTTTATCTTGCAACGTTACTTATATGGATTGTGATTGTTGGCATTTAGTTACTCTTGCGTCATGAATAAGTTTATATATGATTAATCAAGTGAATGGTTTCTTGTGCACCCTAGAATTAATGTTGCTATAACTAGTTTTAAATGTGGTTCTTATGGAACACTTCATTGATGTCTAATCATGTCCACCAATTGAGGAATGCTTGTAATAGAATCTTATAGCACCCGAATAACGGATCATTAAGGTGTTGATTGATTTAGTAATTTAGATTTCTCTTGCGCCCTGATTATGATAATTTAGATTGATTACCGATCAAGTTGTTGTTGGACTTGATGTAATGAATGACTGATAGATATTGAATGTTTTGTGCAAATGGAATTAAATGAAGGGACGCTTGCTCTAGATCACAGATTTGGCGCGTGCTAAATTATAATTTTTTAAATGAATTGGTGGACCTTAAACTTCTTGGGCCAATGGGATGTGATGAAGGGATGATGTTCTAGATGATAATTTATCGCGTGCTTAAAATATGATGTATTGAATGATTTTGCAGTTACCTTACGTCGTTGATTCACTGCGACTTAATAATCAAATTTTCTTACGCGCCTTAGTTTAAGTGGGCATTCGTTTGCTTCTTCTCTATTCTCTTGCACCTTGATTTTAATGCTAATTAATCTTGCGTCTTGAATTATTGATTTATGATTGATTTAGTTACTAGTTCTCATGAGCCGTTTCTTAAGTTCTTAAGTTGACATGAGAATGTTCACGATTTATTACTCTCGTGCGAAGCATATAGTTAATGTTGATGTACAATCACTAACGGTGATGGGTAATTGTGTGCCATGTTTAATTGTGAACTTAGAATTGAAGGATTGATGGTCCTTATCAGAGCATTGAAGGTTTAAGATTGTACGGTATCGCATCGTTATTATTGGTAGAATGAAATGTTGTTGGGTTGTTGTAATTAATATGTTAATACTTGATGTGCATGTCATGATTCATGGTGGAGATATGTCATCCATGTGCCATTTGGATTTTTAATGCTTATTTATTGTTTCATTAAATTTATGTGATTGATGTAACGACGATGTTGACTAATTATCATGATGTTTAAATTTTCCCAACACAACTTTAAAAGAAAAAAAAAATTAACCCGGTGTACATCATTGGGATGACGTAACGACGAGGTCGTTACATATGGTATCAGAGCGGGTTCAACCCTACGACTATGGATGGCCACGCATTCCAAAGAATTAAGCCCTTTCTTTTTTACTTAGCGCTAATTAAAATTTTAATCGATCCATGTAGTAATCATGTTTAGAGGATGTCGTTGAGATTCACAATGTGGTTCCGGGGAAGGAGGTGTGACGCTTCCAAAAGAGCTTGCACCCTAGGAGTCTAAACCCATGGGGTGGAACAAGTCCTCGGTTGGGATGCAATTGTTCTAAGTGATGTGGTTATCCTGACAAGGTCCTTCCAAGGAAATTCCAGAGGCCTTGACTGACCATCTGTACTGAGATAAGGTTAGGGTGTCTGTACCCTTGAGGGTCCTCAGTGCGCCCCAGCCAGTACTGGTCACATTCATGAAAAACTATAGAATATTAAGTTCCCGAGTTCATGAGTGCCATGGGCAGCTCAACCACCAAGGCATTGCTGGAGATCAAGGCGATGTGCGTTGCGCTTCGTGGTTATGAGCTCCAGCTCAAAGGTCTGCATCGACGACCTTCACATAAAGGCGAGCGCTCTTCTATGGAGGAAGACACTCCTACGTCCGCTAAACAAGGTCATCGAAGTTGTGTTAGGGGAACGGTTCGAGGAACAGTTTCGGGAGAAGTAATTTTCATAGGAATTCATTGAGCGCCAGCTCGATGAGTTCATCGCCTTACAACATGATGGTCGTATGGTGTCGTATTATGAGACCAGAGTTATGGATCTACTTTGGTATGACCCGCATCTGAACACAAAGAAGCTAGAGATCAACAAGTTCGTGATCGGCCTTAACTCCAGATTTCGTGTGAAGGTGAGGATATAAATGCCTCGGACGTTGCACGATGTAGTCCAGTAGGCCTCGTAGATAAGGATTCTTTTACCATGGGAGTCAAGACAGAACTCCTACAAGACCATCTAGACTGACAACATCTAGTGCGTAGAAACATCAAACGTCGGCCATACTAGACATCTTAGTATCGGGATACGTCTATAGGACCCTTTTTCACGACACCATGAAGATAGGTTCCTGAGAGGGATCCCTATAGGGGACCACCGCATCCACGACAACACCGCTAACAACCATCGTTTAGGCTTGTCAACGGAACAAACCAGGATC
>ML819656.1:63437-74407 GCA_009831015.1 Picea engelmannii
TCTTACTTTATCTTATTTTGAAACATTATTATAAACATTCATTTTCGCAAGATTTCAAGTAAACCTTGTAAACTGTATATAGATTGTTTATAATCATTTGTATATTCACGTTTCTTTTTAATAAACATTAGTAAGTAATATATTATTTTCTAGAATCATAGATTTAGATTAGTTTATTTCTTTTACTTTTTTTAGGACTTTAGTTGGCTAACGGAGCCATTAAACTTGTCGAATCATATCATACCAAACGGCTTGTATTAATTAGACAACCTTGGTCCGGATATAATCTTCCATTTGACGGTGTTTCATTTACATCCATCAACAAATGACGCTAGAAGGAGGGCCGAGGTAAATTTAATGATTAAATGTTTCACCCCTGAGCCTATCATAATTCCATATTTAACAATTTTTTCTTCTGTGTCATCTTGAAATGCACTAGAAGGCATGTCAGACTAACAAGATGGCCTTGCACGAGTCTTTTCTTTGAATTTATTTAATTCCCCATGGCTCCCCAAATCACTGTGTTGGAACATTCTTTCCACTTCTCATTACCTGATATTCACAACGAGACAGTCTCTCTCTTTTCCAAACTCAGCTTTGATGGTGGGGGGATGTATCTGCAAAAGACCATATTAACAATTTTTGGTGTAAATGCATCAAACATGATATTTCTGATTTAAAGGTTTTATGCAAATTGTTTGTTTTTACTTTTAGGGGTCAGATTAAACATTGGTTTGAGACTTTTCCAACATATCACATTGTTGATTGGTTTCAGTTTGTAGATGAATTTTTAGATGATTTTGAAAACTATGATTACAATCAATTATGTGAATAATTTTAGACTTTACTAATCAATGACAATTCATCCCCAAAAGGTTTTTCAACAAGAATCCATCATGTTCTCTATAAATTTAATCTTGATGACATGTCATTTGTACTAAATATCCTCTATGATGCTTGCATCCCTTTCATCTAGTCATATTCAATCGAGAATGATGAATTGGTTACAAATCCTATCACTCAATTGTGAGAAGAATTTTGTTCGCAGGATGAGAGGAATCCATCCGAAAATTTTGAATAAGTAAGGGAGGTAGAACCTATTGAAAAGGTTCTTACTGACAATCAAATTTTTTTTTCCTCTAAATCATTGTATACTCAGCCCGCGACCATCATGGAAGAGGATTTGATGTTGGGTCAAGGTGAATGTCCATCTTTTTCTAACTCTTTCTCTAATCAGTACTTAGATTCAATTATTGAAGAACACTTAGGTGATGAAAATGATATTAAGCATTATAACATTCCAATGAAACAAATTAGAGATGTAGATCTACAATTGGAAGAAGAACCTTAAACCTTCATCCACAAATCATACCTTATCCACATGAAATATTAGATGTTTTTCATGAAAGATTTGAATTGTCTATCATACAAGAGGAAAATTTAGATGATCATATTATGTTGAAGGATTTATCACCAAAATAGAGTGAAAGTATTAAGGCAAGTGAATATGAAGGTCTTGAGAATATCATTGTTAATTATCATAGCTCAAGAGAATCTTTTCATGTGCTCATTTATAATTCATTTTACTCTTTATATCCCGATCTCTTCTTAGATTCTGGTGTGCATGGTATTTTACCCACGATATAGTACTCTTTTCCATCATAATCTAATCTTTTTGATATGTCAATATTTGGTGAAATTAATTCCAAACATAACATTTATGAAGTTGGATTTGACGCTCTTTCATTTTCATCACTCACATGGGAAAAATACATGTTGAAAGATGATTCTACACAATTTATTTTTGAAAAAGACAATGCATTCATTATGGAGATCGAAGATTCCATACTTCATATTCATTCATTGATTAGATTAAAATATCATGATTCTACTGCACATTTGAAACCAATTCATCTCATGAAAAGGAATGTTCAAACCAACAATTTGATTTCTATAATGAATCCTCGTACGATGTGTTTATCAATTGTACATCTAACTCATCAAAGTGATAATTTGGATTCTGAGTTTCATGATAGTATTGAATATTGGCTTCATAATTCATATCTAAAAAATCTTCAGAGTAATGGTAAAGTCATGCTTACTTTGTTTCTTATTGAAATTCTAGGGGGTAAGCATGACGTGTTTTTTTCATATATCCTCCATGAGAAGAAATTCATGAATAGATGGAGAATTGTCAAGAGAATGGGGAATTTCCATCTTGGTCAATGGTTATGTCAGGTCCCCATAATTTTGGCAAGTTCTTTTAATCTAGTTACATTCTTCCATTCTTTTGTGATCCATATCATGACATAATTGCATATTGGTTGGAGGGTTCATATATTAAAAAAATTCAACAAAATGATAAGGATATACTTACTTTGTTTCTGAATGAAGAACATAAAGGTAAAGGTAAGTATGATGTATTAATTTTTATTTCTGAAACACTTCAATCCATCTTACTAATTGGAAATTTTTTTGTCTTTGCAGGATTGGAGGTACTCTGATGGATATATTGGAAGCATGACTTCACTTAGTATTTTGATTTGTTTAGTAGTTAGAGTAGGTTTCATTTGGTTTTATTTCTCAATGTTTCTTTTTGTAATAATGCAGTTGTGAACACAAGTGGGTACACCAAGAGAACCATAATATGAATGTTGTCAGGGAAGTCCACTTTAATCCTTTTCTCTTTGTTTTTTCGTTGAATATTTATTTTCAAAAACGCATTATCATCATGGAAATTTTAAAATGGAAAGTAAAGATATAAATAAATTTGAATTATCAATTCACCCGAATTCAACCCTGACCCAAGGTGCCACAAGTAGGACTGCACTCATCTTAATAAGGATTTTTTTATTTTATTTTAGTCTCTTTTATTTTTAATAATAATGTTTGGACGAAGTAACATCTTATGCATCACTATATTAAGAAAAGAACTTGCTCGCACATGAGATTTTATATGATTTAGTTCTTCATTTATTTTACAGTGGGATGCTAGTAGATCCCAAAGCTTAGGTTTATCTTTGGCCAAAATTGTTTCTAAAAGTGTGCTTTTGCTATTTCAATTTTTTTTGTTTTGATATACTTCTAATTTTTAATCCTGTTAATAAAATTCAATTCAGTTTGTTGTGTGTCTGTTTGTTGTTGTTGTTGTTGTTGTTTTTTACTTTCTTTGATTGAACTTTTTTTTTGTCTTTCTTTTTGAATAATTATATTTCTGATCAAAGAGAGATTGTCAAAGGAAGCATTCATTTCAAGACTTATGTTTTTGAAAGAAATTTGAAACAGTTCAAATAGTTTATGGTGTTAAGGTTCAGCTCAGATAATTGATGTGTAAGTCAGTTGAGTACTATGAAATCATAAACGGTCTTTGTCAGAGTATTACCACTTAAATGTGTTGAGATCTTTGGGAATTACAATTATCCTTAGACTTTTTACACCATCCCTGTTCTTAAAAGATCACTTTTAAGTGCTTCCCCATTCTCTATATGATTTCTTAACTGAAATCTAAAATCTCTAAACCATGATAAAACTTCTAGTTTTGAAAGCAAAAAAATAAAGAATAAAAACAAATGATCAATTGTTCACTTGTATTGCAATTAACCTCTATTATCACTCCGCTCTCTTTGTCATCAATAAATATATAATTGTATTATTATTTAAAAGTGGCATAAGAGGGTTGAAAGAACTTATGTGTGGGAAGTGTGTGTAAACTCATCGGGGCACTGAACAGACTCACTCGTAGCGGGTAAATGCACACATGATACCAAGACAACTTCGTCAAGGTATTTAACAGGCCTGATGGCAATGAAGCAATGTCGGGTCGAGAGGTAGAATGTATATGTTTTTAAATTAACTTTTATGGAAGTATACATCATGTGGATACAACTATTGGATGGGATTAAAGCATTTGAATGGGTTAAATGACATCCCTGTCGAGGCTATGGACGTCTGCTGGCAACAGTGGCTCTATCAACAGTATTGAAGTCATTTTATAAACATCATGACTCTTTGATCAAAACACAACTTCAGGTTATAATCCTCTGTAAAAGCATTATTTTCTTCTTTTATGATATTTTTCTATAAATCTGAGCTAATCTTAATATTGTGTAATATTAAAGTGGATTTGTTTCAAAGCAGCTTAAAATTATATCCAATTCTTATTCTTCTTCCTTGCGATGAAATTTTAATAGGTCAGAGATAACTTCTTCGCCCAGTGAGTCGCCATTTGTTGGGCCCCAACAACCCCCTTCTTTATTTTTAATCAAAATCTAGGGTCCCTCAAAATTTTACTTGGATTCTTCATTTTTTTTTTCCCTTTGACTTGATTGGATTGGTATTGGTTTTCTTTGTTTCAAGGTTGGTTTGAGTTTATATTCTTTTCTTTTGTTTGGTTTGGGTTTCATGAAATTCAAATGTCATTCTGTTTTTCTTTCTACGGAGTTTTGATGTTGATGGACGAGCTTCATAATTTGGGAGTTTGTTGTTACCTCTTCCTTATTGAATTTATCTGCTATGAGAATGAATTGATTGAAGACTTGGATTAATAACAATAATTTTATAGTAAGAACATTTATTGTGACACATCGTTTCTATGACATTTGTTCACATTTGATCAATTTTGAATGAAGGAGAGACGAACATAGAAATCTTAATTTAAACGAAAACCTTAATTTTTATCAACATTTACTTTTGTTTAAATTATGATTACGTTTTCGTCTTTTGCTCATTAACAATCATTTTCACAAAATCATTTGGTAGGTTTAATTACTTAAATTATTTTGTTAGTTTGCATCTCATTTCAAAATAAAAATAAAATAATAATAAAAAAATTAATTATTTGTCATTTGTTTGATTTTGTGAAAACCCAAAATTAATATTTTTCTCGTCTCCATCAACTTGAAGCTTATAGAATTTTAAAATCATATTTGAAAGGAAAATATAAACAATTTTTGTTTAGAACTTATAGTTAGTTTAAATTCATTTTTTATTTTATTGTTCTAGATTTTTTTTTATTCACAATTTTTAGGTTATTAATTTAGGTTTCTTTTTGTTTCACAGGTTTCTATTATCAATTATTTGGTAGGGATCTGATCATGGCTTGATTTTATTATCTAAAGACGTTCAAGATGATTGATCCAAAAATAATATTGGATTGCTGCAAATAAATTTATGAGCAATAACAGATAAAATTTGGAAATGCATAAAAAACATACAGACAATTTTGTGGGACTGATTATAGCCAAACCGTGAGGAAACTGAAGAAACAATTGAAAAGCGTCTCCAGAATGGACCCATTTAGCTTATACATGGAAATTTTCTCAAACAAATGCACGATTTGAGAGATATTTGTGTCTCTTTAAGAGGCAAATTTCAGGTGGCAGAAATTATTAGTGACGCCCAGATTTTTCATTCATTATATAAATATATGAGAAAGTTCAGAACCAAAGGGCTCCAGGAAATTGAGAGGAGGAATTTTATCCTTTCTCTTTTGTATATTATTTCTTTTGTAAACTTTTTTCTTTTCAAATGGAGTAACGGATGGTTGGAATCTTTGGGAGAATGGACAAGTATTTTCAATGAAGAATATGGAATTCCAGGTTGCTTAAAGGCATTTGTCCTATGAGTAAAATGGTTTTATTTTCATTATAATATCTTCATATTATTTGAATAATTGATTATGCATTGATTTAAATTAGCTTTAGTCTGTTTTATCAATACATGGTTAATTGCTATCATTTATATATTATTTTTTTCAATCTTTAAGAGTCTATTATCCCAAAAGTTCTTCTTGGACCATATGATGAACATATTTTGTTGAAACTATATGAGAAAACAATTTACTCTTTGGCTTTTGTGCTTTTTTAGATTGTTCAATGTTAATATTGTTTCTCATATAATTTCCGAATATGAAACTTTATTTGTATTGAACTAGATTTAGACTCTTCTGCATATAATTTTTCATTTTATGTTTTCATTCATATGGTTCATTATATTTTGGTTTAGTTTATATCTGTGACTGATCATCTATTCAAGTATTTTGAGTTTACATCTGATGCTAGATAGATGGTAACACCATTCCTGAGAATTGAAATTTCTTTCATTTTCAGTTATTGGACAATTCAAGGTCACAAGATATATAATTATTTGTCTTTCTGTCATTATAAACTCGCTCTAAAATATGAAACACTTCCTTGAATTTCTTCAGGAAGTATTGTGCTTGCCTTTGTCATAGGTTTACACTTGACACAGGTTAAGAGGGGCTCATACAAATACAGAGAGATGAATTTAGCTTAGTACTCATTATCAGTGAGAGGTTAGTAGGTGCATTGCTTTCTTTTATTCAAATTTGTTTATATATCAATGAGATGATGATTGCATTAATTAGCTTTCATTGTTTCTGTGTCATTTTTTCAATTGTATTTTCTTAGTATTTATTAGTTTAAAATATTTAAACATTAAAAAAAAACAAAAAGATTTATGTTCTTACTTTATCTTATTTTGAAACATTATTATGAACATTCATTTTCGCAAGATTTCAAGTAAACCTTGTAAACAGTATATAGATTGTTTATAATCATTTGTATATTCACGTTTCTTTTTAATAAATATTAATAAGTAATATATCATTTGTTAGAATCATAGATTTAGATTAGTTTATTTATTTTACTGTTTTTAAGACTTTAGTTGGCTAACGAAACCATTAAACCCGTCGGGTTAGATCATACCAAATGGCTTGGGTTAATTAGACAACCCCAGTCTAGATCTAACCTTCTAGTTGATGGTGTGTCATTTACGTCCATCAACAGGTTTGGGAAACTAATCACTAATAAAACTCTATAAAAAGGATGGTGGAGGAGGAGTATGGATCACAATCGGTAGGCGTAAGGTTACGCTGCTAAAATATTTCTTGACTGATTTTCCTTGTGGGAGTTGGGATACCCAGCTCGAATGGAGAGTGGTGGCTTGACTTTGCGAGGTGAGTTGGGTGCTATATTATTCTCCGGTTTGTGTGTGTGGCCCCTTTGCGTCTCGGGGGGCTTAGGGGGGGAGAAGATTAACCCTAGCATTGGTTGGGAGGTATCGGTGAGGTCTCAACGATTAGCAAGCGGGAGCGAGGAGGATCGCTAGTAGTCGAAGGACATCAGCAAGCCAACGTCTGTTACGGTACTCATGATTAAATTTGCATTTGTATTTGTTTAAATTGTGTTCGTGGATTTAATTATTGTAGTAACTGTAATGGTTTTCTTTTATCCTTGCTCAACAATTTAATTTTCCATGCTCGGAAATTATGATTTAGTTTTTCCTCTGATAAGCGATAAATTTCCATGCTCAGAAATTGTTTTTATCTCTATGTTTTTCCCCTTCCTTGGAATTTTACCTTAATGCTTTTACATATATGAAAATGAATTTGCAATCGCCCTTTTTCTCTCTGATGACTGGAAATTTGGGATCAAGTCTTGGTATCTGATCTGAAAATGATAAAGACTTGTATTCTTGAAAATATTTGCAAGTTTTAAATCAAGTGTTCTTATGCAAATGGATCAATTTTGCAAACACAATTTTTTTTAGAAATTACACATTCAAGATGCAGATAATAAGCAGCAAATAACAGTGAACAGTAAACACATAACACAACAAATGATAAAAGAGTTCACCCCTCTCTTGGGCTACATCTCTTGGTCCAGCTTCTAATGGATATTTTGTATTATTTTCTCAAAGTGATAAAATATGTGCTTTATAATGCTCAAAATGACAAATAGATGGCTCAAATGGCTTCAGAACGTCCAAAAACCCCTAGTTGGGATTTTTCAGCACCTGATTTGGCCAAAAATTGAAGAAGATAGGCTTCCTAGAAGTTCCCCTTCAAACTTGTTGTCTCTGGATCGCCAAAATGCACCTCTGCCTCCTCAACCTAGCCTCCGCGCTCATTTACATGCTAAAACCTAGCACCGGGCGCACAACCACCTAACTGTTGGGCATGTGGCTTACCATATGACCACGCACACATTCAAAAGGGGCCAAGGTTTAAAACATATGGTAAAGCACCAAGTGTCCAAGCGCGGGGGGTCCGAACTCATTTGAAAAACGTGCACGATGGTGGTTATATGGTGGTTATGTGTAACCGGGGGCCGGGGCTTAGCCCTGGCCCGGACCACGCCCCAAATCAAAACATATGAAATTTAAATAATTTTAAAACCATTCATATGTTAAGAAACAATGGTAGGCGCACCAGTTGGGCGGCCCTTCATGATCTAAAAATGAAGAAGACTTGTATTCTTGAAATTATTTGCAATATTTAATTTATGTGTTAAAATGAAAATGGATCAATTTTGCAACACATCCTTTATAGAAATTACTCATTCAATATGCATATAAACAACAACAATAAATAGTGAACAGAAAACACATAACACAACAAATGATAAAGAAGTTCACCCCTCTCTTGGGCTACATCTCCTGGTCCAGCTTCCAATGGATCTTTATATTATTTTCTTAAAGTGATCCAAAATGTGCTTTACAATGCTCAAAATGCCAAATAGATGGCTCCAATGGCTTCAGAACGTCCAAAAACCCCTAGCTGGGCTTTTTCAGCACCTCGTTTGAAAAAAATTGAAGAAGATAGGATTCCTGGAAGTTCCCCTTCAAACTTGTTGTCTTGGATCGCCAAAATGCACCCTTGTTGGCTCAACCTAGCCCCTACGTGCATTTATGTGGAAAAACCCAGCACCGGGCACAACCGCACAACCGGTGTAAACTATCGAATAGTTACGCGCTAGCCCTTAACTGTCGAAGGCTCGTGGGCATATGAGGCGCCATACGACCGCACGCTAATATATAAAGGGCCAAAGTTTAAAACGGTTAGAAAAGGCGCGCCCGTGGTCGCATTGTATATCCATATGACCAGGGCTCATATGAAAAGGCTATATAATAAATGGTCGAAGGGCATGCATATAGTAACGTGGTTACATTGTATACACATGGGACCGGGGGTCGGGGCTAAGCCCCGGCCCGGTCCGCGCCCCAACATACAATATATTTCAATTTAAATATAATGGTTGCCATATATATAACAAGGCACATATGGTGGCACACCGGTTGGGTGACCCTTCCCAAGTCTCTTCCCCTGCCCGAAGGTCGCGGGGTCGGGTCCTGCCGATTGCACAAATTTTAAACCAATATATAGGTGACACGTGGCGGCCATTGATTGGGCCACGTGTCACCATCCCATTCACTGCAAACAAGCCACGTCATATGCCAAATGTCCACACAACTTATTTCCACATGTCGTACGGCCCTGCCACGTGTCGTACGGTCTGCCACATCAGCATTCGTACGGACTGTACAGTCAACATCCATTTTTTTGCCTATTTGTCGTTTTGAACAAAACGCGATATCTCTCTCTCCTGATGTCCATTTGAACCCAAACGAGTTGTGTTGGGTTCATGACGATGAGGCCTGCACGCTCGTTTGATTTGAAGCGATTCCGAGCAATTTGAATTTTGAGCAAAATTTGATCCCCTGGATCACACCTCCCCATTGGAAAGATTTTGGGCCTCCAAAAGACTATTTTCAATCTATTTGAATATGAGGGTATAGTTCCCTCACCTTTCCAACCTCAATACACTTGGCTTTGCTTGGATTTGTACCTTTAAGACCAACTCGAAGATACTCCACATTTCCTCATTTTGAAGTTCTCATTCTCCTGTCAAAGATTGTGTCTTCATGCAGTTCTGTAAGATATTCTGGGGAAAAATCATCTATAGAAGTAATCTGAACATACTCTCCATGATCATCAATCAAAGGAGGATCATACAATTTCAAATTCTCAACATTAACAACTGCATACATTTGCATATAAGGAGGCAAATCTAAACGGAAGGCATTGTTACCAATCTTGTCGATAATCTTGAAAGGACCATATCGAATTGGTTTCAGTTTTTTACCTTCTCCTTTAAGCCTCTCCTTACTAATGTAAAGCTAAACTTCATCTCCAACTTGGAAACTGTGATCAACACGATGCTTGTCATGTCTCATCTTGTACTTGGCTTGACTCTTTTCCAACTGCTCTTGCACCATTTGATGTATCAACTGAATTTGTTCAATGAACTTTTCTTCCTTATCAATGTCATATTGACCATCAATAGAAATATCCTTTCCAAAGATAAAATCTAATGGAGATTTGGGCAAATAGCCAAAACATGCTTCAAATGGCGACATTTGAGTTGAAGAGTGCTTAGCTTGATTGTAAGCATGTTGAATGTAGTGTAAATGCTCATCCCAAAGTTTAGGATGTTTGTTGCAATAACCACGAAGAAGATGCACCACGGTTCTATTTACCACTTTTGTCTGACCATCGGTTTGCGGATGAAAAGTTGTGCTCTTTTTCAGTTTGGTGTCCATGAGTGCCCATAAGCTCGACCAAAAACTTCCAACAAATCGAGAATCCCGATCAGAAATAATGGATTTAGGCAATCCAAAATGCACCCAAAGATTTTGAAAGAACATTTGTGCCATTTGCTCAATTGTAACTTGCTTCTTACAAGGCATCAAGATACACATTTTTCTAAATCGATCAACCACAACATAAAGATAATCATGATTTCATTTAGACATAGGTAGACCTTCTACAAATTCCATAGAAATACTTTCCCAAGGACGAGAAGGAACTGGAAGTGGAGTATACAAATCCAACTTTTGATTGCTAGGTTTGCTTGTGGCACATAACAAACATCCTCGAACATATCTCGAAACACTTTCATTCATTTTAGGCCAATAGCAGTACCTTTGCAAATTAGCCATTGTCTTGCCTACACCAAAGTGACCAATAATAAGAGAAGAATGGGCTTCTCTTATTATGTTGATTCTTTCTCCCTGTGGAATACATAGCTTGCCAAGATGATACAAAATATTATCATGCACATGGTAATCCAATTCCTCAACATGGTTAGAATGACACAAAGTCTCATATA
>ML819656.1:79316-97300 GCA_009831015.1 Picea engelmannii
TTGTATATCATAATCAACTTATCCAAAGATTATCAATTATAATTAACATCAACAACCAAAATCTATCATAAACATGTTTAAATATACTTAGCATAATTACTTAAAATATTAATCATATAATTACTTTTATAATTACAATTTAAATTTATATATTAGTATATTAGTATTATCATAAAAAAAAATCTTATATGACAATAGACAATAGATGGTTGTTGTTAACTCGCAACTAGTATTTCGCTCGTCTTCAATGTAATAGTTTGGTTACGTACATTCTAGATATTCCATAAAACCCATCTTGAACAAAACTGTGAATTTTTTTTTTTTTTTAAGTCACATCTGCCATACTCATCTCTAGTTCTACAATTAAGTAGTGCATTTCAAAGTTCATAATCATATCAAAAAACTAGGAAAAGAGCAGTCAATATTTGTTGAATATGAAATAACTTATCATTTACCAACCTCAATAACCTAAGGGAGTACTTCATTCATATTATTAACATGGCATAACTTTCCATCATTTTTTTGTATTTATGTATATAGCTCACTGTGCAGAGAGCACCACATACATTCATCGGCATAAACATTTTCAAAATCAAGACTGTACCAGCACATCCTAACCAAGCATTCACATAATGTATCCAAAACAGAAAGCACAATAACATATATTAACATATATTGCGAGGCTCATATTATTAACGCTAATCAAAATTTAAGTATAAATTTAAACATTTAAAGATTAATGGTCGAATATAATGGCCGGTTTTAACATTAAACAAGATTTGTTGTAGTTTATGTTTAAATTTAAACAACCAAATGGCGGAATAAATGGCACGCGGGCTAAGTCGACAGTGGGCTCGCATGTAGCCCACGTGTCTCTCACTTCCATTCTCGGGAATAAAATATTGGCCTACTACTTTAAACCCTAACCGAACCCTAATAGTTCACTTGTTTGTTTGTTTTTCTCGTTTTCTATCCATAAGGCAGCCTCACCCTACCTCTGTCGCCATGGTTGTTTGTTTACAGGTTGCAGGTGCTAGCTTTGGCTTGGGCTTTGGGGTTTGCATGGAGTTTGGCACTAGGGCGCTCGGCTTGGATTTAGTCGTGAAATTTGGTAATGTATGTTGTGATGTGTAAGTGAGAAGACTTGAAGCAGGAGCTAAAACTTGGTCTTTTGGGGTTTGGTGGTAACGCTGACTTTAGTTTATGTGTTTGTTGTAGGTGCGTGAAATGGTAGAGCCTGCGGGCTTTGGGGTGTGGTGTTTGCGCTGTGTTGGCGCTGCTTTGCGTGTTTGCTGTTGCAATAGAGCGAGTCCGAGGCTTGGGCTTTGGGGTTTGGTGTCTCCGTTTTAAAATAAAAATAAAAGAGTAGAAGGGATGTTTTCTCCTTAGGTAGCTGATATATGCTCCAGATGGTTTTGGTGGGCACAATTTAATCGGGACTGTTTTTTTTTGTGAATTTTTGTTGTAGTCAAGGATGTTTTCTTGGCTGAATGCCCTGTGTTGTTTTTGTTAGATGGGCAGTATAAGTACTCATATCATTGTGCCGACAGAGTACTGGTGTCTTGCACAATGTTCATCTCAGGCCTGTAAGGGAGATTTTATTGTAAACTGTTGGATTATTCGAATTCATCTCCTTTACAAGTGTACTGTGCGCTGAACCAAGAGGCAGACAGTTGTTAAAGGAAGGTCGGCATCTAGGAACTGGCTCAATCTCTTATGAAGAAGTCGGTGATGTTGTCTCAGTGGTTTCAGAATCTTCCTTAGGTAGCTGCTATTTCCTCCTTATTTATTTTCTTGTTGCACAGGTGGGCGGTGATGAGATTTAGCAGGGAAGGAGGATACAAGTTCCCTCCGTAATTCGGTTCGACAGTCACGCTGAGACAGTTCGATATTCGCGTTGTATCATTGATATAAATAGTTCACGCCGGTTTGATTCACATTGAGACAGTTGCATCTGAGTCCATGATTGTAGCCGTAGATTTATTTTATCACTTAATTATTCTTTTCTTGCCTATAATTGTTTTGTTGATAGCAATATAATGTATTCTGGGAATGATCTTGGACTAGACTTATTATTGTTAGAGGAATATTGTCATACAAACTGATTTCATAACAGAGACTGTCTTCCCCTTTTTTTTCTGTCTTATGGCTTGGAGACCTTTAGGTATTTATTAGCGCAGATCTCACCCACTTGGTTAGCGCAGATCCTTAAGACTTGGCAGCTCGAGAAGGTCTCGGAATCGACCCTCCTAGTGGGCAGTCGAAGCTAAGACGGTTAGCGCATGGAGGGAAGTATTTTAGGGTTTCCATACTGTAGTCAACATAAGCGAAAAGGACATATCCTCCTCTTCATGCCTTTGTAAAGGAATATTATATGAAGCGAAGAGTTGGGCTGGAATCTTATACAAAGCGAAGAGCTGGGCTTAATAACTCTTTGGTAAGGAGCTTTATTTTGTCTAATTTCACCTTATTTTTATTTTTTTTGCCTATTAATTTACAATTTCACCAGTTTGAAACTTTCAATTAAATGCCTGATCAAGATTGTGTGAAATTAAGGTGTGTTATAGAAGTCAAAGCCTTCTCCCGGAGAGGGAAGTCCTTTTATTGCTTTTACTGCAAAATACTTTTATTGCTTTTTATGTAAATAGGCAGCGCATAATCAATCTTTTTACAGAAGTAAAGTAAAGCATAATCAGTCCTTTTTCAGAAGCCTTCTTCTGGAGTTGATGTATGTGCAGTTATTATAGGCTTTCACCTCATTCTGGGCCAGGTAATGCACATCTTGCTATTTTCATTTCAAAAGCAGAGAAACCAGCTAAGCTTGTAAAACTATTATTTATAAATCTAGGTTACCAGTAATTACCGTTTTTGCAGAAGACTGGTATCAGAGTCACGTTCTTCATTCTGCCCCGAGTATGATAACAGCCTCTATTGATCTGTTATAGCTATTCGCTATGTTGTTTAAAGTCTTCTGCAAAACCGTTTGTCTATAAAAGGTATTTATCTATTCGAAGCTTTCTAGTATTTACCTAGGGATAAGGCCAGCAGCCTGTGTGAACCCTTGCTCTGTCAAGGTAGTAATATTCAGTGCCCTCCCTTTCGGTGTAAAGATATAAATAGTCCGAATGGATCAGAGTCGTGTCAGATCTGTAAATAATACTTGTATTATGTCTGCATCCACTTCTTCCTCTGATGTCTGTGGTATGATACATTATATGCCATCTATAGAAGACTTAGATCCCAGACTCAAAGATTGTTATAAAGGAGCGAGGACTCCAAACTCCCCCAAATATGGTTTAGGCTACATAGAACAATGTGATGTTACTATACCTGAATGCAGGTTTTCAACAAAACTGCCTAAAACCATGACTAAGCCAGCCATATAAGAAATTCTGAAATATCTAACTGTTATAAATGGCTGTCAGAAAGGAGTTTTCCCTGAAGATTGGATAAAGAAAATGACAAATTGAGATTTTTTTACCAATCCCGAGTCTGAAGAATTTAATATTTGCACCCCTGAAGAAGAAAAACAGAGACTAGCTACATTATGGAAAAAATATATAGATGAAAATCAATGCTATATCTCTTTCTATGAATGGAAGAAGAAGAGTCTCTCCCTCTCAGTCCTAGTTATAGGAGAACCCTATGATTCTCCTGGACATAAATGGAAAATCTTGGATGGAACTACTCTTGAATCCAAAACTACATTCCCTCCTTTCTAGGGAATTGTCCTAGAAGATAACTCTAAACAAGCAAAGGCTATTCCTTTACTCCTCGATGGAGAAAATCAATTGTCAGGAATAGATCGCAGAGTCCAGTCATTTTTTGAACAAATAAACTGGACAAACACTGCTCTTAGAGGAATGGCAACTCAAGTATATTTACCCAAAGAGCAAGTCAAACTCGAGCAAATCTATGATTTGCAAATATCTTCTAATACTATTGTCCATTCTGTAAATACTATCCATGAGAAGATAAATCACATTGTAGATAAGGTAGACCACTCAGAGCAGACATAAAAATAAGAAGAAATAATAGATGGTTTAGGGACAGCATTGACTGAAATTGGCAAATCCCTTTCTGAACTCAAGAAGAAAACCATCAAAGAAGATAAGCCCATTCCTTCTTCCTTTCTGTATCCCAGCTCTCACATCCCTGTTTATAATCCTACTGAAAAAGTAATTCATAAAAAAATTCCCTTATTCTTTCCTCCATAAAAATTTGAAAAATCTCAGTCTGACAAACCTCAGCAGTCAGAAAAAGATCCTATATCTATGGTCAGTATCAGAAAACCCTCCTATGAACAAATTCCACCCCATTCTTCCAGACCTGCTACTCCTGATTTAGTTGGAAAAGGAAAAGTTCCAGAAGGTCTTTCTTATGCAGATGAATGGTACCAAGAATGGAACATAGATAACCTATCAGTAGCCCAAATCAGATAGGTTATTGAAAGAATGTTTGTATCATAAAAAATTATGTGTATGAAGGGTAAAGGAGAGGTTGAAGCCTGTAAATCCATTATCCAGTGTTTCACTGGATCTCTGAGTAAATGGTGGGAGGTAAACTCATCTCCCTTGATGATCACTAAAATGGAGTCAGAAACTCTTAAAGATGAACAAGGAGATATAGTATATCATTCTGATGGAACCCCTATGAACAACATGATTGGGGCTCTGACTACCCTAATTCTAGAGCATTGGTGTGGAACAGAAGCAGAGATTTCTGACAAGCATGAAACAATCTTGATGAATATGAAATGCAGAAAAATGTCAGAATATGAACAGTTCCATAAAGAATGGACACAAAGGATTTTTGAAGTAAAGGATAGCAAAAACTTGTTATGGAAATAAGTTTATATGGCTGCATTACCCAGCAAATTTCTTGAATATCTGAAGATTGAAGATACATTTCCTCTTCCCTATGAGACATATACATGGGGGGAAATCTACTCCATCATCACTAAATCTCTTATAGGGTTATGCACTAGTATGAAAATCCAGAAATATGTCTCCAAAAGTTCTTATCTGCCTGACCAGAAGTCCATTTGTGAACAATATGGTCTATACAACACAAATCTAGGATTTCACACCAGAAAAAGAAGGAAAGAATACAAAAAAGATAGAAATAAAAAGGGAAAATTCAAGTTTGCTCCCTATACTCATTATTTCAGACCAGAAGATATAAAGCTCAGGACCCATAAAGCTGAAGCAAAACAACAGATCAAGTGTTGTATCTGTGGTAAGCCTGGGCATTATGCCCATGATTGTCCTGACAATGAAGCCGCAAGAAAAGGAAAAGGTAAAATCTCAGAACAGAAAGCCAGAGAATTTCAAGAGAAGAAGAGGGTAAAATTTCCATGCAACAGGTGTGGAGATCCAACACATGATACAAATAATTGCCCTCAGAGTCCTTTTCACAGGCCCAAGATAGAAGCCCATCATATTCAGGGAACTTGTTATTCTTCTTCTGGAGAATCAGAGTCTGATGGGTCTACTATTAATGAGATAGTTGTAAATAATGTCTGTAATTGTACAAATCCTTTTCAGTGTGAATGTACAGATTCTACATCTTTGACTGATGCTACTACCAACAGTCTTCCCCTAGGAAAATTAAAAGTGTGTATGCATAATTACACAGGGGATGGTGAAGCACAAATGTTAGCTCAAATCAAAAGTCTTCCTGATGGGGAAATGAAGTCCTCTCTATTAGAAGAATATGTCAAAACTGTTAAAACAGAACAGAAGAAAAATCTGTCTCAGAACTCTAGGCGACATCCTCTTTTTCTGGATGCATCTTATGAGAATAATACTAAGACCTACATCAAATTCAATAGAGAGCCCATAATACAAGACATCTATGTTCCAGACCTAGCTATAGAAGTATCCAAGCTAAAAATAGAGGTTGAAGCTCTGAAAAGAAATTTAGAAAATTTAGAGCTAACTGTTGAAAGCAACTACCCGATAGATCATTGGGCTCGGCAAGAAATAAATATTCTCAAAGAAAGGGTAAGTTCTATTCCTCCTCCATTGGAAGATGTTCCTTTTGAAAATTTTGTTGAAAATAACTCCAAAAATGAGCTTGCGGGACTTTCTGGAATGCAAGTTATGCCCATCACCTATCAAAAATATTATATCTAGATCAAATTGCAAGTCTGGAATGAAATTTTTGATCTTATAGCTCTGATTGATACAGGGTCTGATATCAATATTTTGCACAAAGAGAAGATCCCTGCAAAATATTGGGCACAGAGTTTTGGTAGTGTTACTGGTTTGGGAAATCAAAACATTAATTTCAAATATGAAGTTTCTCGTGCAAATGTTTTACTTGACAAATTTAGTCTAGGGATGAAATTTCATATTGCTGACTGTCCCATCGACTGCATTTTAGGAGCACCATTTCTTGCAATGGTTTCTCCTCATGGTTCTTGCACTATTAAAGATCAACCAGGATACTTCATCACCATTCCAGCTACTCCTTACAGTCTGGAAACAAGAATAGAAATTCCCTTTATTTCTAAAAATTCTACGCAGCTTGGCTATCTAACTTGTTTGGTGATTGTGCAAACCTTTGATAAAGATAGACAGACCACAGTCAGAACAGAATATTCAGATGATACCCCTTGGGAAATTTTTAAAGCAAATTGGAGACCTACATGGCAGCTACGCTCTTCAGAGCTTATTGAGTTAGGGCTTCCTGGTCTCTTCAGAAATATCTGTCCGACAGCTATTCCTCCACAGCATGTTCTAGGCCAGATGCATCAGCCTATTACTATTACTTCTACAGAAAAATTGGTAGAGTTTGGTGATTTGACACGAATCAGATCAGCAGAAATAGAATGGTATGAACCCTCTATCAAAGCCTGGTGCAGATCCCCTATTTTTCATTCTTTTCAAATCAACAGGATGTGTTCTTTAACAGATTGGCCAAATCAGAATTCTGCAAAACTCATGTATGGACTAAATTATGAACAATATAAAGCTACATGGTTCCATGCATTCTTATGGAGAGATAGATTTGATTTCTTTTATACCCAAGTGAAGTTTGCCCATGAATTCAGAGATTGGGATGAACCAGACTGGCTCTCACAATGGTGGGAAACTTTTGGCCTAAATCTAGTAGGAATAAATCCAGACATAGACGAAACAGCTAAAATGTTCCTTTATTATCATAGGCCACTGGACTGTGTTAGAGATCTATTTTCTGAGGATGAATTCAGAGATTATTTTATCAGAAATAAACATTCCTGGGTTACCCGGTCCAGATTTATGCTGCAGACAGAAGCTGACAATGATCCTGAACTACTACGACATGTATATACACAGCATTGGGATCTGTATTTCTATAACCAATTCTGAAAGCCAACCTTTTGATTAAAATTCATGTCTAGATGGCCGACAGTGGAGTCGTCCGTTTTCCGTGGGTTGTCGATATCAACTCCACTTTGTATGTCATAATTATTTACTTATAAGGATGAATCTTGGAAACTCGGAGCACTTCTCCAACTTTTGGTGCGGTTTGACCCACATTTCCAAGATACGAGCCTCTTTATGTCATGATTGATTAGGGGAATCTTGCATGACAACCCCATCAAGCTCTATGGTTAGGGATTCCTGCGTGAGTCCCCTACCAAGTAATTTTACTTTCGGTGTGATTGAAATAAAGTTGTCAGATTGGACAGATATTCCTGCGTGAATTATCTCCCGTATCCATAAAGTAAAAAACAAGTGGCCAACATGTGGGCCAAAGTTTGGTTGTCATCCGATGAGTAATGATTCCTCTTCCATCCAAAATTTCTATAAAAAGAGGATGAGGAGTTCATTTGAGGCATCGGCAGTCAGTGTGAGTCTTGAGTCTTTCTAGCTTCCCTCTCTTTGAATCTCGAGTCTTTCTAAGTCCTAGGGTGCTTTGATAAGCCTACGTGATTCTGGCTCGGCCAGCACGAACCTAAAGTGGCAGAAGTACATAGTCGAGTCTATGTGATCAAGTCTGAGTGTCTGTTATCAAGTGCATCCTGCACATAATTGTAATACCCGGAAGAGCAATTTCATGCTCTGAATATAATACAAGTCTTTCGCTTATTCACTGAAAATCTATGATGCTTCTCTCTCATATGTTATATGCGCTCATTATGATTCTGTGTCATTAGCCAGTATTTGCAGTCTTTGTGCGTTGGTATGCTCCCTAACTAAGTCCGCCCTCCTAGTTGGTAAGGTTGTCCACATAGTAGATAAGAGGCCGCAGTGATCAGCATTTGTAAGTCTCTCTTAGGCAAGAGGTCGTCAAGGGCAGTAGATGTAAACGCGAGTTCAAAGATCTACCGATCAGCTTCAAATAGAACTGGTGTCAAAAGCACTCGTAAATATTCGAGTGGAGGTGGTTCAAGAGCACAGGAGTAAGTAAAGAGGTTAACCCGCCGATATTCGCACTGGAGGAAGTAGCAGAAAACCTGAAGATCAATGGCAGAAGGAAATAGTGCATAAGACTAAAGACAAGCAAGACAGCAAGCTTCATTCTCTTCCAGAGGAGGCCCCTGCTTACAAACAAGTCTTCTGCTTATTCACTGAAAATCTATGATGCTTGTCTCTCATATGTTATATGCGCTCATTATGATTCTGTGTCATTAGCCAGTATTTGCAGTCTCTGTGCGTTGGTATGCTCCCTAACTAAGTCCGCCCTCCCGGTTGGTAAGGTTGTCCAGATAGTAGATAATAGGCCGCAGTGATCAGCGTTTGTAAGTCCCTCTTAGGCAAGAGGCCGTCAAGGGCAGTAGCTGCAAAGGCGAGTCCAAAGATCTACCAATCAGCTTCAAATAGAACTGGTGTCAAAAGCACTCGTAAATCTTCGAGTGGAGGTGGTTCAAGAGCACAGGAGTAAGTAAAGCAGTTAACCTGTCGATATTCGCACTGGAGGAAGTAGCAGAAAACCTGAAGATCAATGGCAGAAGGAAATAGCGCATAAGACTAAAGACAAGCAAGACAGCAAGCTTCATTCTCTTCCAGAGGAGGCCCCTGCTTACAAATGGTATCAGAGCCACGTTCTTCATTCTGCCCCGGGTATGATAACAGCGTCTATTGATCTGTTATAGCTATTCGCTATGTTGTTTAAAGTCTTCTGCAAAACCGTTTGTCTATAAAAGTTATTTTTCTATTCGAAGCTTTCTAGTCTTCAGAAATACCTGTCCGATAGCTATTCCTCCACAGCATGTTCTAGGCCAAATGCATCAGCCTATTACTATTACTTCTAGAGAAAAATTGGTAGAGTTTGGTGATTTGACACAAATCAGATCAGCTAAAACATAATGGTATGAACCCTCTATCAAAGCCTGGTGCAGATCCCTTGTTTTTCATTCTTTTCAAATCAACAGGATGCGTTCTTTAACAGATTGGCCAAATCAGAATTCTGCAGAACTCATGTATGGACTAAATTATGAACAATATAAAGCTACATGGTTGCATGCATTCTTATGGAGAGCTAGATTTGATTTATTTTATACCCAACTGAAGTTTGCCCATGAATTCAGAGATTGGGATGAACCAGACTGGCTCTCACAATGGTGGGAAACTTTTGGCCTAAATCCAGTAGGAATAAATCCAGACATAGCCGAAACAGCTAAAATGTTCCTTTATTATCATAGGCTACTGGACTGTGTTAGAGATCTATTTTCTGAGGATGAATTTAGAGATTATTTTATCAGAAATAAACATCCCTGGGTTATCCGGTCCAGATTTATGCTGCAGACAGAGGCTGACAATGATCATGAACTACTACGACATGTATATACACAGCATTGGGATGCGTATTTCTATAACCAATTCCGAAGCCAACCTTTTGATTAAAATTCATGTCTAGATGGCCGACAGTGGAGTCATCCGTTTTCTGTGGGTTGTCGATATCAACTCCACTTTGTATGTCATAATTATTTACTTATAAGGACGAATCTTGGAAACTCGGAGCACTTCTCCGAATTTTGGTGCGGTTTGACCCACATTTCCAAGATACGAGCCTCTTTATGTCATGATTGATTAGGGGAATCTTGCATGACAACCCCATCAAGCTCTATGGTTAGGGATTCCTGCGTGACTCCCCTACCAAGTACTTTTACTTTCGGTGTGATTGAAATAAAGTTGTCAGATCGGATAGATATTCCTGCGTGAATTATCTCCCGTATCCATAAAGTAAAAAATAAGTGGCCAACATGTGGGCCAAAGTTTGGTTGTCATCCGATGAGTAATGATTCCTCTTCCATCCAAAATTGTTATAAAAAGAGGATGAGGAGTTCATTTGAGGCATCGACAGTCAGTGTGAGTCTTGAGTCTTTCTAGCTTCCCTCTCTTTGAAGCTCGAGTCTTTCTAAGTCCTAGGGTGATTTGATAAGCCTGCGTGATTCTGGCTCGGCCAGCACGAACCTAAAGTGGCAGAAGCACATAGTCGAGTCTGTGTGATCAAGTCTGAGTGTCTGTTATCAAGTGCATGCTACACATATTTGTAATACCCGGAAGAGCTCTGATACCATTTGTAAACAGGGGCCTCCTCTAGAAGAGAATGAATCTTGATGTCTTGCTTGTCTTTAGTCTTATGCGCTATTTCCTTCTGCCATTGATCTTCAGGTTTTCTGCTACTTCCTCCAGTGCGAATATCGGTGGGTTAACCTCTTTACTTACTCCTGTGCTCTTGAACCACCTCCACTCGAAGATTTATGAGCGCTTTTGACACCAGTTCTATTTGAAGTTGATCGGTCAATCTTTGGACTCACCTTTGCAACTACTGCCCTTGACGGCCTCTTGCCTAAGCAGGACTTACAAACGCTGATCATTGCGGCCTCTTATCTACTATCTAGACAACCTTACCAACCGGGAGGGCGGACTTAGTTAGGGAGCATACCAACGCACAGAGACTGCAAATACTGGCTAATGACACAGAATCATAATGAGCGCATATAACATATGAGAGACAAGCATCATAGATTTTCAGTGAATAAGCGGAGGACTTGTATTATATTCAGAGCATGAAATTGCTCTTCCGGGTATTACAAATATGTGCAGGATGCACTTGATAACAGACACTCAGACTTGATCACACAGACTCGACTATGTGCTTCTGCCACTTTAGGTTCGTGTTGGCCGAGCCAGAATCACGCAGGCTTATCAAAGCACCCTAGGACTTAGAAAGACTCGAGCTTCAAAGAGAGGGAAGCTAGAAAGACTCAAGACTCACACTGACTGTCGATGCCTCAAATGAACTCCTCATCCTCTTTTTATAGAAATTTTGGATGGAAGAGGAATCATTACTCATCGGATGACAACCAAACTTTGGCCCACATGTTGGCCACGTATTTCTTACTTTATGGATACGGGAGATAATTCACGCAGGAATATCTGTCCGATCTTGACAACTTTATTTCAATCACACCGAAAGTAAAAGTACTTGGTAGGGGAATCACGCATGAATCCCTAACCAAAGAGATTGATGGGGTTGTCATGCAAGATTCCCCTAATCAATCCGACAAAAAGAATACGTACCTTGGAAATGTGGGTCAAACCGCACCAAAAGTCGGAGAAGTGCTCCGAGTTTCCAAGATTCGTCTTTAAAGCAAATTTGTACAAAGTGGAGTTGATATCAACAACCCATGGAAAACGGATGACTCCACTGTCGGTCATCTAGACATGAAGTAACCATTAATCATTTTCAATAAAGGTAGAAAATCTTGAGGGATAATGTAAGGAATCCCAAGCTTTTGTATATGCTTTACGGACTGCATACAATGTTCCATGTATCCTTTGTAGGGAGGTTTTGACCCGTATTGCCCATTGAAAATGGTTAAGAAGAAACATCCTGAGAATTTCATCATCATTTGGCCCTTGGAAGTTCATATCTCTGACAAGATGAAGAGGGGTAAATAGAGATAAGATATTTGGATCAGCTTCCTCTTTGTTTAGTCCAAAATTTTTCCTGAAGCAAATTGTATGACCTCTTCTTTCTTGAACTGATTTACTTGTTTTAAGACAGCGCCCCATCCAAGGTTACTGGCATCAGTTTCTACTATTTTCATCAGACTATCATCAGAAACATGTAGAATGGGTAAATGCTTTACCTTGGCTTTAATGTTTCTTACTGCCTGTGTATGGGCTTCTGTCCAAGAAGATGGTTCCTTTTTCAGCCTCTCATTCAAGAGCTTCCTGTCTTTGGCACAATTTTGATAGAAATGGCTGACGTAGTTTAGACTTCCCAGAAATCTTTGCAGTTGAGTTTTATCTAGAATTTTGTCAGGGAATTTGTCTGCAAACTCAACAGCATGATCTTGTAAAGAGATTTGGCCATTCTTAATTATATGACCAAGAAACTTGATTTCAGTCTGAAATAATTCCATTTTCTTTTTGGATAAAACAAGACCTACAACTTTAACAGCATGCCAAAGTTTCTGTAAATGTTTTAAATGTTGTTCTACAGAAGGAGAAAATACTAAAATATCATCTATATACACAATCCGCCAGGAGAAGTATGGCTTCAAGGCTTCATCCATTACTCTCTGAAATTTAGAAGGAGCATGCTTGAGGCCGAATGGCATGACGTTCCATTCATAGTGTCCTGCTGGGATATTGAAGGTTGTTTTGAACTTATCTTTTTCATTGATAACCACTTGCCAGAATCCTGATTTTAAGTCGAACTTGGAGAAAATCTTTGCTCTGGCTATCCTTGTAACCAGGTTACTTTTATTAGGAATGGGATAAGTATCATCAACTAAAACCTTATTTAAAGGTTTATAATTGACTACCAGTCTAGGGACTCCTCTGATTTGTTCAGAATGTTTGTTTACATAGAATCCATAGCAGTTCCATGGACTTGTGGATTTTCTGATCAATCCTCATTCTAGCAGACTTTCAATTTCTGTGGCACATAATTTCTGATATTCATCATTCATGGGGATGGCTCTGCTTCTACAAGGAGTGCCAATATAGTCTTGTTTATAGGGCAAGTAGACTACATGTTTTTTTTGTTTCCAAAATGCTGTAGGATTCTTTGAGCAGACTGTGTCAGAAAAAAGACGCCTGAGAGTCTCAATTTGCTCTTTGAGACTGGGCTTCTGAAGTTGATGCTCGATTCTAAGGACTCCTTGTAGGGTTTTTAATTCTTGAATCCTTTTCAGATGAAGTATCTTAATTTCTATAGAGTCTGCACACTGAGGAGTGGAGATAAAAGGAAGCTTGAAAGTTTTTCCATCAGGGCTAGTAAAAAAGTATCCTTTCTGAGTTGGTGAGATCTGAGTTGATCCATGAGGGGATACTGCTGCTAGAAATGGAGTACCCAATATACAGGCAATTGGAATTTCTGCTAGAAAGAATTTCATATCTAGGTAGAACTTCTGAAAGCACAAAGTCGCTTTTGGAATACAAAAGGAAATAGATTTTAAAACATTTCCAAGTCCTGTAACTGAGAGCTCAGCTTTCTCCCATAGGGATACTGGGATGAAATGTTGGTGTAACAAGTTAAGATCAGAACCAGTATCAATCAGAGTCTTAAGTCTGAAATTCAGATCTTGAATTCTAAGCTCAAGAAGAACATGATATTACTGGTGTTGAATGCTACATTTGGACTTGGCTTCTTCTTGTTGTTCTTTTGACTTAAGCTTTTTGAGTTTTTGGATTTCATGTCCTATCTCTGAGAGGGATAGAGAAACAACAGGACACAATATTTTTTTTGTTGTAAGTGGAACCAAGACTGGTTTATGAACATCCTTAGTAGCATACCAATCATAGAAAGAAATATATATTTCTTCTTTGTCCATGAAATCTTTCCACTGCTTTGCTAGAAGGATTTTGACTTCATTGGGGTTTTTAGCAGCAAATTTCTTTGCATTAGGATTTGTATGTAGATCTCAATTCAACATATTTTTTATCCAGGCTTCTTGAACAATCCCCTTTTTGCATCCCTTGCAAATTCGTAAAAAAATTTCAATCTCTGATGAAGAAGGCCTTTTTATATCTTGGGGAACATAGGCTTTCTTTCTCTATTCTATATCAGGATATTCTTTGGTAAATAAGCAAAGGACATGAGAATCATGTGGGAATGGAATGTCTGAGCACTGAGGATGTGGGAAGACATCTTTTGCAGTAGATATAGGGGGTGGGATATTGTTCCTAGGATTATGATTTGCATGTTGAAACTGCAGATTAGGATTTTTATCAGAGAGGGATAAAGAAGATAGACTGACCAGTAGATCACAATTAGGACATTTAACGAAAAATGGAACTTCTCCTACTTGTAAAGCTAGAGTCTGTAAGGAAGTATGTACACAAAATGTCGGAGTAGGGGGAGATCTAGAAGGCTTAGGCCATGACTGGTTTTGAGATAGTTGTCTTTGAGGAAAGGAAAGGACAGCAGAGTTATTTGTTTCTTTTATTTGGGCTGAAGTAATAGCTCTTGGTAATGGGATCTTAGGAGTGTCTATTACCCAGTCTGTGGGAAAAGAAAGATCTTCCCACTTAATAGTACTATGTTCAACCTTTTGATTTAAGATGTCAGTTATTACCAGGGTAGTTGCCAAGGATTCTTTGCTAGGTGCACGTAGTACAGCAGGAAACATTGTATTTGTATGCCTAAAGCATCCTCTAATTTGGATGGCAATATTAGTCCTTTTGGCTTTCATTTGAAATCTTGTGGTTAGGATTTGGAGTTTCAGGATATCAGCTAATGTTTCGTCAAAGGAGGAGACAGCAAAATTGGGATAGCAATCAAAATATACAGGACCATTGGATAATGGAGCCACAATTCCTCCAATTATGGAATCAGTGAATTTATCATGAGTTAGATCTCTGAGAGTACACAAAACATAGGCATTGATTCCTTTGTGAACTAGAGCATTTATGCCAATTCTGATGCATCCAAAATGTAAAAATTTTGTTCTGTGTCTTCTGGCTTCTTTCTGGAAATCAAAACATTAATTTCAAATATGAAGTTTCACGTGCAAATGTTTTACTTGACAAATTCAGTCTAGGGATGAAATTTCATATTGTTGACTGTCCCATCGACTACATTTTAGGAGCACCATTTCTTGCAATGGTTTCTCCTCATGGTTCTTGCACTATTAAATATCAACCAGGATACTTCATCACCATTCCAGCTACTCCTTACAGTCTGGAAACAAGAATAGAAATTCCCTTTATTTCTGAAAATTCTATGCAGCTTGGCTATCTAACTTGTTTGGTGATTGTGAAAACCTTTGATAAAGATAGACAGACCACAGTCAGAACAGAATATTCAGATGATACCCCTTGGGAAATTTTTAAAGAAAATTGGAGACCTACATGGCAGCTACGCTCTTCAGAGCTTATTGAGTTAGGGCTTCCTGGTCTCTTCAGAAATACCTGTCTGATAGCTATTCCTCCACAGCATGTTCTAGGCCAGATGCATCAGCCTATTACTATTACTTCTAGAGAAAAATTGGTAGAGTTTGGTGATTTGACACGAATCAGATCAGCAGAAACAGAATGGTATGAACCCTCTATCAAAGCCTGGTGCAGATCCCCTGTTTTTCATTCTTTTCAAATCAACAGGATGCGTGCTTTAACAGATTGGCCAAATCAGAATTCTGCAGAACTCATGTATGGACTAAATTATGAACAACATAAAGCTACATGGTTCCATGCATTCTTATGGAGAGCTAGATTTGATTTCTTTTACACCCAAGTGAAGTTTGCCCATGAATTCAGAGATTGGGATGAACCAGACTGGATCTCACAATGGTGGGAAACTTTTGGCCTAAATCCAGTAGGAATAAATCCAGACATAGCCAAAACAGCTAAAATGTTCCTTTATTATCATAGGCCACTGGATTGTGTTAGAGATCTATTTTCTGAGGATGAATTCAGAGATTATATTATCAGAAATAAACATCCCTGGGTTATCCGGTCCAAATTTATGCTGCAGACAGAAGCTGACAATGATCCTGAACTACTACGACATGTAGATACACAGCATTGGGATCTGTATTTCTATAACCAATTCCGAAGCCAACCTTTTGATTAAAATTCATGTCTAGATGGCCGACAGTGGAGTCATCCGTTTTCCGTGGGTTGTCGATATCAAATCCACTTTGTATGTCATAATTATTTACTTATAAGGACGAATCTTGGAAACTCGGAGCACTTCTCCGAATTTTGGTGCGGTTTGACCCACATTTCCAAGATACGAGCCTCTTTATGTCATGATTGATTAGGGGAATCTTGCATGACAACCCCATCAAGCTCTATGGTTAGGGATTCCTGCGTGACTCCCCTACCAAGTACTTTTACTTTCGGTGTGATTGAAATAAAGTTGTCGGATCGGACAGATATTCCTACGTGAATTATCTCCCATATCCATAAAGTAAAAAATAAGTGGCCAACATGTGGGCCAAAGTTTGGTTGTCATCCGATGAGTAATGATTCCTCTTCCATCCAAAATTGCTATAAAAAGAGGATGAGGAGTTCATTTGAGGCATCGGCAGTCAGTGTGAGTCTTGAGTCTTTCTAGCTTCCCTCTCTTTGAAGCTCGAGTCTTTCTAAGTCCTAGGGTGCTTTGATAAGCCTGCGTGATTCTGGCTCAGCCAGCACAAACCTAAAGTGGCAGAAGCACATAGTCGAGTATGTGTGATCAAGTCTGAGTGTCTATTATCAAGTGCATCCTGCACATATTTGTAATACCCGGAAGAGCAATTTCATGCTCTGAATATAATACAAGTCTTCCGCTTATTCACTGAAAATCTATGATGCTTGTCTCTCATATGTTATATGCGCTCATTATGATTCTGTGTCATTATCCAGTATTTGCAGTCTCTGTGCGTTGGTATGCTCCCTAACTAAGTCTTCCCTCCCGGTTGGTAAGGTTGTCCAGATAGTAGATAAGAGGTCGCAGTGATCAGCGTTTGTAAGTCTCGCTTAGGCAAGAGGCCGTCAAGGGCAGTAGCTGCAAAGGCGAGTCCAAAGATCTACCGATCAACTTCAAATAGAACTGGTGTCAAAAGCGCTCGTAAATCTTTGAGTGGAGGTGGTTCAAGAGCACGGGAGTAAGTAAAGTGGTTAACTCGCTGATATTCGCATTGGAGGAAGTAGTAGAAAACCTGAAGATCAATGGCAGAAGGAAATAGCGCATAAGACTAAAGACAAGCAAGACAGCAAGCTTCATTCTCTTCCAGAGGAGGCGCCTGCTTACAAACGGTCTAGGTTATCTGCTTAATCTACATGGTACTTGTCTCTTTTGGTCTTTATCTTTGATAGGTTGTGTGCTTTTCAGCTAAGGTGTTGTTTTGTTGATTTGCAGGTTAAGCGGATGGGAATTTGGGCTTGGAACATGGCCCTTAAGCCTCCAGTGTTTCAACTACAGCTCTGATGCCAAGTGTAATGACTGGTTTTAAATTAACATCTAAAAATTCTACCAAATCCTACCAAATGTACAGCAATTTCTACCAGATTCATAAAAGAAGAATTATTCCAAATTTTCTCAACACTTACGCAAGTAAAATTAAAATTTATCAATGAGTAATGCATAAATTCGAATTGAGTACCTTAACTCTGATGCTAATTTCCGTTGTCAGCTGCCTTCCTGCTGCTACCTGCTACACAGTCCAGTCCTGTTGCAAACACAGAAAAATAATTGCCCAAAACTACTGTCCACCCTGCCAACTAGGAAAACAACCTAGCTCCAGGATATCTACGGATATCCTAGCCCTCCGAGCCCAAAACCTCTAGCAACCCGGTGTCCGCCTGATCAATATGTCACAACCAGAAAAAAAAAAATCGTGCCTCAATCTGAGCACACCCATCTCATAGCCCCTCTCGGATCTCTCCATAGCAAGAAAACAGTTCCCCGTAGAATGATCCCCTCCAACCCTTCCTTCCTTCCTTATCCTCCCCCTTCACCGACACTCCACCTTGCATTAAATTCCTTATCCCTCCATTTAATTACCCTTATCCATTCTCATTAATTCTTTATCTTCTCGGGATCCTTAT
>ML819657.1:10459-28146 GCA_009831015.1 Picea engelmannii
TGTATGTTTTACGAGGGACTTATCAAGATCCCACTCATAACATGGAAAGGTTTATCCGATTCACACAATCATAATCAAGGTTGAAAATCCGATTTGCAAGGAAAATGGTCACATCGTAATCATGTTAAATACGTTGGAGTTAGGGAGGTTTTGAAATTTGATAACATAGGAATTGGAGGTTGTTAATGCTGCTAGACTCAATGTATCAAGTCTCTTATTAAACGCCCGTGTCTGTGTTCTTTCATGGCGACCCTTCCAAGTGCCACGTGTAACGACATTGGGAAAAGACTTGAGGAGGTATGTCCGGACATCCCAATCTGTTTTGGTAATTCATTTTCTTTTTCAGTAACCTTCCAACGGAAGATGAGGATTCTATCCTAGTGTTTGAATGCTCTAGTTCGAGCTCCCTTTGTTGACTGTTTGGAGAAATTTATCCCTACCTCATTTTGTCCTCTGTGGGTGTTCACTCTGTCTATACAAGGCATTTGAAAGTCTCGACATAATAGGAAAGAGGGTTATTCCTTGTTAAAATAAGTTTCGTTTACGATTTACAACATTCTTTTCTACTGTAGACATCACTATGTTCATTTTCTATTCCGGGTCGAAGAGTTTTCATAAAGCTCGGCATGCCTTTTTTCCTAGTTATTTCTTTTCTACTGTAGACATCACTATGTTTAAACGCACATGTCTGTGTTCTTTCATGGGGACCCTTCCGAGTGCCACGTGTAGAGACATTGGGAATAGAGCTGGGGAGGTATATCCGGACATCCCAAGCTGATTCATTTTCTTTTTCAGTAATCTTCCAAAGGAAGATGAAGATTCTATCCTAGAGTTTGAATGCTCTAGTTCGAGCTCCCTAGTTCGGACACACCAAATCTCTATTAAAATCATATTCCGTGGATTTTAAACTCGACATAAATACAATCATTGTTTTATTGGAATTTACTATGACAATCTTACAACGAAAAGAAGGGAAACTCTCTACTTCCGATACAAAATATTATCAATAATAATACATATGTAATCTCTAATTTAATCATCAATCCAACTAGAATAGATTTTTCAAAATAAGTTGAAGAGTAAAATGACAAAAATAAAATGGAAAAAGAATTTCTACAGAGATTTCCTTTTTTTTTTTTTGGGAAAACACACATAAAAATGGGTTGTTCCTCCCAACCAATCATAGATGAAAGTTGTCATTATTTATCATCATCATTGTCATTACATGTTAATTTAATTGTTGCATTTCTCTTTTTACACAATTTTTTGTGAAATGATTATTGTGCATATAATCAATTTTGATCTTTATGACAATGAGAAATATTATTTAAAATTAATGAATTTTTTAATATTTTTATGGGAAAAAGTATGGAGAAAAACTTTTCCAAATCCTATTGGTTTATATATGTTAAACTTTTCTAAATCCTATAAAGTTTTAAGTGATTTTAGTTAAATTTAAAAGAAATACAAAAAATATTAATTATATCCTTTCTATCTGATCCATATACTTTAAATACTTATCATAATATCATAGTATTGCTCTCAACCATGACAAGATTAATATCTAACTAAAAGAATTAATAAAATGTATTCAAAATAATTATTAAAATGTATTTATGTTATTTCCAACTAAAAGAATTAATAAAATGTATTTATGTTATTTCCACACTAGAAAATGTGTGCAACATAATTTTCTTTTTCTCTTATAAATAAAATATTATGTCTCTTAAATTTCTTTTGAAAAAACAAAATAGGTTTTCGATCCTTTTTTAAATATCTTAAATTTAATTTAAATTTTATCATGGTATTTTTGTGAAATACTCTATCATCATGTAAAAAATGGAATATTTGTTTGTAACTTTTAACTTATAAACATTTAATAAGAATAATCTTTGAAAATTCCCAATGAATGATGTGTCAAATTCACTAATAAAATGAGCAATATAATCCATAAAAATAGAAGGCGTAATGACTACTGAAGAATAATAATACCAATCCAACTTAAAAAAGACAAACAACCAAAAAATAAAAAAAATGAGAAGATGACTATTAAGAATAAAAATACCAACCCAACATAAAGAAGAAAGATGGTATTCCCAAGAAGGCGATCTACAGGAGAAGGTGACCACGCAAGCCATAATCTAGCTTATGACCAAAAGCTCTTGAGGGGCACAAATCTAAACAGACCAAACAATGGAGATCCAATTTGGGATGATCCAAGAGTGGCCAGGGCGCTTTGGCTATCTCAGAGTGACCTCGAGGGATCAGGGGGAGAAGCCCAGTGCGGCCATAGAAGAGGGCACACTCACTTCATCCCAACAAAGGAGAAAACTAGTAAGGGCACAAACCCCAGTTTGTGCGCCCTCCCTTTTGCCTCGAAAAACTTGAATGAAACGATTTCCCCCCTAAGAGAGTGGCTAGCTAATGGGATCAACTTGATCTTGGAATGAAAATCCAAATAAATATAGAGAGAGCGTAGAGGTTGGCATAGATAATATTACTTAATCTGAAAAAAAAAAAAGAACGAAGGAAGCTTGAAAACTGAAAGATGAAACCCTAGAGTCTTTCTAACTCAAACCAGTAGGAACCCTCATATTTCATTGGAAGATTACCAAAAAAAAAAGATCAAATGACTGGAAACTACGCGGTATGGTCGGAATATTACCTCCCCAACTCTAGTCCCAAGAAGTTTACACCTAGCACACGTGAGGGTTTCCACAAGAGGATATGGACATGCAGTTTAATAAGAGACAAGTTACGTTAATCATGGTATTAGCAACCTCCAATCACTATATTATCAAATGTCAAAATATCATTAACTATGACCATGTCAAACATGATTATGATGAGACCATCATACATTGCCTGTGGAACCATTCAACCTACTCTTTGATTGAGGGGATCAAGTAAACCTTTTTCTAACTTACCTATGATATGAATGATGGGTCGGGGTAAACCCTTTAATTAACTTACATAGAAACCTTGGTAAAAGTCATCCTCCTATTGACTACTTTACCCTAGCAATTCAAGTGGAAGGTCTGCCAACTTAGTCTCTAGGTAAAAAAATATTCCAACAAGGGTCTAATAATAACACTTTCTCATGGAACAATGAACAAAAGGTTTACGTACACATAAGTTATACCATTGAACTTAAGACATGGAAATTGTAGTTTTTCCATATGAATTACAATATGAGACTAGGAATTATATCATAAGATTATAACTTATGACAAGTGAACGTTAGTGAGTTTGTACATGAAACTGTTACAACTATAGAAAGTAAATTTGCATAAATCTTGCCTCTAAGTAAATTCTTATCTATAAAAAAATTTGTGGTCAAATAGAACTAGCACAGCCACAAATTCGTGGCTGGTGAACGTCGAAAGGACGGCTTGCAAAACTTGAATCATCGGGAAAGAGAAACGGCCCATAGGTGGATGGAAGGAGTAGGAAGGAGTTGGCTGGAAGGAGGCAGTGTGTCCAGAACGTGGCTGGTGAAGTCCAAAGGTTTAGTTCAACAACTAGCCACCATAGTAAATTTTAAATATGATTAAGTAAAAGTAAAAAAATAAACATGTAAATTGATGTCTTTATAATAGTGAGGAAGTTAGTGGTTGAAATCGCAACCATTGATTTATTGGGACTACTAAGAATATTCCATCAATATTTAATCGTGTCCATAAAAAACTGATTAAGCACTAAAAACCTATTAAATGTGCCCATGATCAATAGGTGTTCACCTTTTGGCGTAATAATATTAAACTTAATTAGTCAAAATTGCAATATTGTTATAAAAAAAAAATTATATGGGTATGTGACATGCAAAGTGAATAAGTGTAGAAGATATATGTGTGCAGAGCACACTCCATAGATATGGTCATAGAAAAACCAACTTGAAAAATGGATAAGTAAAATATTAAAATTATAATTATGACCATCAATTAAGAATATTTTTTTTAAGTTAAACATAGACATAAAAGCATTTTTTTCACTTTATATAGTTATTTTTTTATAATAAACCTTGTTATATAAAATAAATCCATCTCATCTCAACAATATGTTTTAAACATATGCATAAAAGTATTTTTTCACTTATATGCTTTTTTTTTAAATAAACATTATTCTTTAAAATAAATTCAACTAAATATCTAAAGTTAGTGGTGAAATATTAGAAAATGAAATTTCCATAAATGTGTCACTTATCATGCAAACTACATTGTTGGTCAGAATATGTGCTATCCATTTATTGGAAGTGCGGAGTTAAGAATTGAGGAAGGATGAGTGATATGAAAAATTTACACGAGGGTACAAATTAGACTAAGTCTTGGTTGTGTAGGAGATATGGCTATGTGGAAGTGAAGAAGATATATCTATGTTGATGATATGTTTGTGCTGAAAACATATTTGTGGAATATATATATATATATATATATATTAATTAAGAATATGGATAAAATTATTTTGTTCACTTTATATAATTATTTTTTTAAATATCTATATTCTTTAAATGCATTGATATATCTAAAAAGTTAAAAGAAGTTGGTATTAATGTTTGTTTATCATCAACGTTTACAGGTTGTTGAGGTGACATTCAATGTCAACATTAAAGTTATGTTACTTTTTCATTTATTTATATAAAGTTTCACTATTTATCTCTTGTGTTGAGAACTCTTCCCACTTTGCTTCCTACAATTTAAATATCCATATACAATGCATTGATTCCCTCCAATCCTAACCTACAAACGCTTTACTTTCCTTCCCACATATTATAACCTCTATGCTAATGTCAACATTCAACACTTCAGTTATTTACTAAGTTTTATTTCACATTGAACATTTTATCTTTTTTTATATTATTACTTTTACAATGTTTTATGAAAAATGAGTTCATTGCAAACACTTTACATTGCTTTCCACACATGCTAACCTCTACATTAAACTTTTCACTTGTTTACTAATGCACAGTGTGTAATGCATAGTGTGGATATGCAGAGATATATTTGTGTAGAGAAAAATAAATATAATCATAGAAAAAGGCTCTACACATCTTAAAAAATGAATAAGTAAAATATTAAAATTAAAATCATAGAGATTAATGAAAAAAATTTGGTTTACTTAAACATATGCAAAGAGAACTTTTTCCACTTTGTATACTTATTTTTTATAATAACTAATGTTACTTAAAATGAATTTAACTCACCAATATTTTGAAACTTAAACATATCATATATTTTTTTATAATAAATATTATCACTTAAAATAAATTCAAGTGAACAATAATTTTTAAGTGAAACACAAGAATAAAACCAGTTTGTTCACTCTATATATTTATTTTTTATAATAAACATTGTTAAGACTTTGTGGTGGAATCTTAGCAAATGAAACTGCCATAAATGACTTAGTTATGAAGCATTTTTTATCGCTTGAGACAATCTCTCACACGAATATATATATATATATATATATATATATATATATATATATATATATCAAGTTAAGCATGTGCATAGAAGAATTTTGTTCACTTTATATACTTATTTTTTAATAAATGTGTATACTTAAAAATCATTGACATATCTAAAAAGGACAATCTCTCAAGAAGACAAAGATATATATGTGAGGAAGATATATATTGTAATACCACTCGAATAAAATAAAGAAGCATGCTAAATAATTTCCTTAAGTGGAAAATTCGAATATAGTGTTAGTGGGTATCTTTCACTATTAATTATTTAATTATTGTATAGACACTTGAGAATTTCCAAGTGTCCTTAGTGACTAGACATATGTAAAATATAAGATCTTTAATTAATAAATAAAGGGGATAGAAGGAACAACCAAGTTAAAAATAAATGATTATGAATCCATGAGTGGGGAACAAGTTGAAGATGACCCTAGGAAGGAAAGGAGAAGTGTCAGAAGTAAATTCTAGTGATTGACACACCCTGAAAATCAGGGATTTCCCCAAGCTACAAAAAATTCTGAGGGAAAAGAGATGGGGGGAAATAAGACCTGGTAAAAAAATAAATATATGTACACATGTGTGAGGAGACAAGACGTGGCTTAGAATGTGGCAGAAAGGAAATAACTAATTAATTTTTTTTTTCTATAGAGAACAGGGGAGGAGTTGTTGTCTGAGCAATATATGTGTTATAAAAATGTAAAGAATGAAAGGATTGTGGAACCATGAAGCTTAGTTCTCCCTTATGGATTCGTGATCAAGTTTGGGGGTTATTAGATCAAGTGATTTGGAGGATCCATTCTACGGTTGGGTGGAACTTGGTTGCTCCTTCTGTGTTCTAGGTTCTTATTTAAGTTATTTTTTTAATATATAATGACTAATTTATTGTTATTGATGGACTTGAATTTTATATTATTGAGTTGATATAGCTACATCTTCAAATATACTCATTATAGGGTAGTTGAATCTAAGTTGTTGCATACAAATAATAGTTTATGCACAAAGATATATATTTCAATATAAGAATAGATCTAACTTTTTTAGATCAATATAATCTATGATATGCATGACTTTACATATAATCTATGTAAAACAATTCTTACAAGTCTGTCCCAACTAAATTGCAGACACATAGAGAAGGGCATTGCCTTTAGAAATTGAGTATATATATATATATATATATATGTTGGACAACTAAGAGGGGGGGGTGAATCAGTTGTTACCGAGATTAAACAATTATGCTCATTTTAAACTCTTTAAAGAGCACTTCATGAAAATCACAATAACGTAGGGAAGTAAGCAATAGAACATTCAACATCATTCACACATATGAAATACACAGAGACATATATTTCCTGAGGAAACCCATAAAGGGTAAAAACCTCTTCTTCTTTATATGATAAGTAATCTTTACATTTTGTACATTACCATACTTATGAGCTCCAACTCATTGTGAGGCTACAACCTCTATTTTGGAAGCTGAAACTTGCTGAGAACACCAACTCTCTATTTTCTCTAGCACCTACTAGAAGGAAGCACCAACTCCCTGGTTTCTCTAGCACCCACTAGAAGGAAGCACCTACTCCCTGGTTTCTCTAGCACCCACTAGAAAGAAGCAACAACTCCCTAAGTGTTCCAGCACCAACTGGATGGAAGCACCAACTTCCAGTCACACAGACACCAACCTGTATAATAGATAACACTTGTTCTCCCTTGCACCACCCTGGCACCCTATTTTCTCTGGCTAAAACTAGATGGAAGCTACAACTCCTTGTGTTCAAGCACCCACTTGAACATCTGAGGACAAAATTCCTCCCTAGCACCTCCCTAGCACCTTGATTATAAAACTTTTCTACTAAAACTTATTACACTGATATAATTTTCATCAATGGCTTACCAGTCTCATCATTGTTCTGTTACACTGCCCTGCTCTGCCTGCATCAATGTCTTCCTGCTTGCATCCTCTTGAGATTTCTGATCTATTGCTCTGTCTCTGCATCACCACCTCATCTTTCTCTTTTTCTTCCAATATGCATCTGTGTTCTTCCTTTCTTCTATACTTCATCTCCTGCGCATCATGCTTCTACACACATGAATCCCACCCCACCACAACTGCAACAATCTCTTCTTTGTGCTACGTTTTTATTCTCTTTGTGCATCTTCTGCCTCCTGTATGCACAATTCTTCCGCATGCTCTTTACAGTGACATTGTTCAACCCCACATGTTGTTCACTGTAACTCCTCCTTGCTCACGCATATCTCAAAAGCCAAATACGTCCCCTCACATGTTGAAATAATGTAACTGCAAAGTGTATTCTTATTATTATTTGATATATTATTCATTGGATCAATCCCCATTGTGGATTGATCATGTCAGATATTGTAAAAGGACCAAATCCCCTTTTGTAGATTGGTCATAATGTAATTGTAATAGGAAAAAGAAGAAGTCGACCCCATAATATATTTAAGAGGCCCCAGAATATAATAAAGGTGGTTATAACCACCCAGTTTGAGAAGTCAGCACTGCCAGTGAAGAGACACTTCACATGTGCCATATTTGTATAAATAATGAGGCTAGCACCTCACTTAGACACACACTTCACTTGCGCATTGAGAGACAAGTTTCAAAACTGTAGTTGGAGAAGAGACAGATAGAGAGGCGCATATTTAGGAGAGGACTTTATGTATTTTCTTAAGTTTTCTCTTGGCATTGTATTGGCTATCTATAATAAGGAAGTTTTGTTGGGTTTTCTTCCCCTAGAGGGTTTCCCAGGATAAATGTTGTGTCTCTTTTGATTGTGTATTTCTCAGTGATCTTGTATTATGCTATTTTTATCTATTGAAATGAAAAGAACTATAATAATGGATTAAACATTAACATGGTATCAAGGCCAAGATGAAGAAAGCATCTTTCACAAGAGTGAAAAACGTCACTATTATTGTACATGCAAATTAGGGATTTTTAATGGTGAATATTTTCATCCCTAAAACCATATAGAAAAGTGTTCCCTCCCCCAAGGATTACTTTGGCACTGTCAGTGCATCTTTTCAGTGGATAGATCTTTCAAAAAGTGAAACCCTAGTTTCACAAATTTCCAGAAGTACCAGAAAACTAGTGTACCAGAAGTACCAGAGTACCAGAGGTACCAGAAAACCAGAAGCACCAGTCCATAAATATGCAGATCAAGTTTGGAGGAGAAAAAGTTGTTATTTCTTAGATTCAAACACACCAAGCTACTCACCTCAACCAAGCGCACCTCCTAGTAAGTTCAAAATTTGATTTTGAGCATTTTCATTTTTCGGTCATTTTCCTAGCTCCAAGTAAAAGATGTCTGCAAGCACTAAGATTGTTGACAAGATGGAAGGTGTGGAAAACTTCCTTTCCTAGAAGTATAGGATTGGACTCGTTCTTGAAGAGAATGACCTAGCAAAACTCGTCAAAGGAGAAATTTTGGAACCCGACGATGCTACAAAAAAATCCAAGCATCAAAAGGACACATTCAGTGCCAAAAGAATCATTGCAGATTCAATCCAAGACAACCGGATTCCTTATGTATCATCTAAGAAGACTCTAAAAGTAATTTTTTATTCCTTGACTAGACTGTATGAAGGAAATAACATAAACTGGAAGATGAATCTAAGAACTCAACTGGAGAATACAAGGATGCAGAAAGGAGAAGCAATTCAAGAATATTTCTCCAGAATCTCATAATTCAAAGAACATTTAGAACTGATTGGAGATACCATAGATGAAGAGGAACTCATAATTATGGCCCTAAATGGTCTCGCAAGACCTTGGGATGCATTCATCCAAACGATATGTGCCAAAACGGAGAAACTGAAGTTTGATAGTCTATGGGAAGAATGCATCCAAGAAGAAACAATAGTAGCTAACCGTGAAGGGCTACTAGCAAGAGATGATGATCAAGCCCTAGTTACTCACACAGAAAGAGGAAGGAAGAAACCCTACTTCTAAAAGGAGACTCATAAAGAGCCTCAACCGCCAAACAAATTCAATAATAAATAATCTCATCCAAGGAGATTTCAGAAGAAAGGACAATGAAAGGAAAGAGATTACTCATCTATACAATGCTACCATTGTGATAAGATCAGACACATTGTGAAATTTTGTCCAACCAAACGAGAAGAATACAAGAGAAAACATAAGAGGCATCATGCCCATGTAGTCGAAGATGAGGAGCCACCCACAAAGATGATAAGAGAGCATATTAAAGATCATGTCTTAATCTTGGCCCTCTCAAGATCGGTAACACCTGAAGAGGACACTTGGCTCATTGATAGTGGTGCATCCAAGCACATGACGAGGCAAAGAGACATCCTCTCTTTTATTTCAGAAAAGAAGTTTTCTCAGAAAGTGACACTTGGATATGATTACCAATATCCCATCAAGGGAGTGGGAGAATCAAACTACAAACTAAATTAAGGGAATTCATTGAAGATGAAGGATGTACTATATGTACCAGGTTTGACTAAGAACCTACTCTCCATTTCATATTTAGAAAATAAAGGCTTCATAGTTGCCTTTATAGATGGAGAATTTCCTATGTGGCCTAAAGGAGAAACCTTAAATGAAGCAATCATCATTGGAAGTGAAGAAAATGGCCTGTATAAACTAAAGGGTCACTCAGAGGCTGCCATGACCTACACCATTGAAAACTCATGTGAACTTTGGCATAGAATATTATCTCACATCAACTACAAGGCGGTACCATACATATGCAAAGTGGTCACAGGTTTACCAGAACTCAAGGTTGACCATGAAGGCGTATGCAATGGATGTGCACAAGGGAAGAACATCAAGAACCCTTTTCCGAAGAGGGACATCAAAGAAGAAGGATTACTAGAGATCATTCATTTAGATGTATGTGGCCTAATTCCATCGTCCTCCATTAGTGGGTATGTATATTATGTATTCTTTATTGATGATTATTCTCGTAAGACTTGGGTACATTTTTTGAAATCTAAAGATGAAGTGTTCAACAAGTTAAAGGAATTCAAAGACTTGATAAAAAATCTTTTTGAAAGAAATATTAAGATACTCAGGTCATATAATGGAGGAGAATATACCTCAAAAGAGTTTGTGAACTTATGCAAAGATGTTGGGATCAAGAGGGAACTCACTACTCCCTATAATCCCCAAGAAAATGGTGTAATTGAATGAAAGAATAGAACGATAATGGAAGCTCTAAAGACTATGATCCATGATCAATATCTTCTTATGTGCTTATGGGAAGAAGTAGAAATGGTAGTTGTATATGTGCAGAACCGATTTTCCCATAGTGCACTTGGGCTGAAGACCCTGGAAGAGATGTTCACCGAAAATAAGCTAGAGGTAAGCCATCTCAAAATATTTGGCTGCCCAGTATTTATTCATATACCAAAAGAGAAGAGAAACAAGCTATAACCTTCAGGAAAGAAGGGAATATTTGTGGGATACTGTGAGGTCTCCAAGGCCTTCTGAATCTATATAACAGGTCACTATCACATTGATATCAATAGGGATGTGATCTATGATAAAGATGCAACGCTCAAGAAATCAAGAAGATGCCAGCTTGAAGAAGTATATGAAGAGGAACCCGTAATCCATAGAACTGTAGTGAGGGAAGTTCCCAGAGCCTCAGAACTAGTGAGGGAAGTCATAACTTCCATTGATGAGGAAATTCTAGAAGACCATGATATATTAGAAGTTCAAGAACCTCCTCAGATGAATATCCTCCATAAAAGAAATCCATCTTGGGCTAGAGAGCTTATTCAAGATGGACAGAAGTATGGTTTTCCTGAAGGAACTGCGAGACAGGTGAAAAGATCAAATCCATTCTCCAGTTATACGGCTTTGATGTGTGATCTTCTAGAGGAGGAGCCTACCTGCTTTGAAGAATCCATTCAGAGGAAATAATGGGCAGATGCCATGACAGAGGAATACCAATCCATAATAAAGAACGATGTATGGGAAATAGTTCCCAGACTAAAGAGTAAATATGTGATATCCTTCGAATTTCTCTTGAAAATAAAACATGTTGTTGATGGAAGTATTAAGAAGTATAAATCAAGATTTGTCACTGCTGGATTTTCTCGAAAGGAAGGCATTGACTATGAAGAGACATTCGCTCATGTAGCAAGATACACTTCGATCAGAACCATCATAGCTCTTATAGCTAAGATGAAGTGGAAGTTACAGCAGATGGACATGAAGACAACTTTCCTAAATGGTGTCATCGAAGAGTAAGTGTATATAGAGCAACCCCAAGGATTTGAAGTTGAAAATAGGAAGTCTCATGTCTGGAAATTGAAGAAAGCCTTATACGGATTGAAGCAAGATCCTAGAGCTTGGTATGGATAGATAGAAATTTTTCTGACGAGCTTGGGATTTACCAAGAGTAAAGCAGATTCTAACATCTACTTCACGGTTATGAATGATGAGCCAGTAATATTACTGTTATATGTGGATGACTTATTCTTAACGGGAGAAGAAAATATCATCACTTAATGTAAGAAGAGACTTGCCTCAGAATTTGAAATGAAAGACCTTGGCCTAATGCATTATTTCATAGGTCTTGAGGTGTGGCAGAGTTCAGAGAGGATATTCCTTAACCAAGGGAAGTATGCAGTCGAAATCCTAAATAGATTCGACATGTTGGAATGTAAGTCCATGAATACACCCATGGAAGCAAAGCTGAAGCTGTTGGTTGACACTTCGTCAGAATTAATTGATGCCATGTTGTACATACAGATTATTGGATCACTAATGTACTTGACGAACACCAGACTAGACATTTGTTTTTCCGTGAACACCTTGAGTCAGTTTCTGATAGAACCTAGACATGTCCACCTAGTGACTGCAAAACATGTGATGAGGTACCTTAAGGGTACAATAGATTGTGGTCTCAGCTATGATGGAGATCATGATTTCACATTAAGTGGATATACTGATGCAGATTGGGCAGGAAGTGTTTCTGACAGGAAAAGCACTTCAGGATGTTGTTTCAGTTTGGGATCAACCATGATCTCGTGGCAGAGTAGGAAGCAATCCAACATTGCTCTGAGCATAGCGGAAGTAGAATACATTACTGCATGTTCTTCCATATGTAAAGCTCTGTGGCTTCGAAAGTTGTTGACCGACCTATTTGACCTAGAGATGAAAGAAACCATGATTCTATGTGACAACCAAAGCTGCATAAAGATGACAAAGAATTTTGTATTCGATGATAGGTCGAAGCACGTAGAGATTTGATATCATTACATTTGTGACAAGGTGAGAGGGGAGCCATAAATCTCTAGTACGTTAGCACAGATGAATAGGTTGTTGGTGTGTTAACCAAGCCTCTATCTTGTGTAAAGTTTGAGCACTTTCGAGATAAGCTTGGTATAGTCCGAAAGGACCTTCCCTGAAAGGGGGAGTATT
The DNA here is from genome assembly GCA_009831015.1 of Picea engelmannii. Lineage (NCBI taxonomy): Eukaryota > Viridiplantae > Streptophyta > Pinopsida > Pinales > Pinaceae > Picea > Picea engelmannii. The sequence goes on from ML819657.1 coordinate 23,344, forward strand.
TGTTGTGATGAGACATCTCTTGCTTCCAACTGGATGGTTGTGACGTAAATAAAGAAGATGTGATGTGACTAGTACTGAGTTTACGGCTTGACAGTTGTGATGCAAAGCCAGTCTAGTATCTTGCTTCGAATCAGATGGTTGTGACGTAAAGCAAGAAGATGTGATGTGAATAGTATTGAGCTTCCGGCTTGAAAACTATGATGCAAAGCCAATCTAGTATCTTGCTTCCAACCAGATGGTTGTGACATAAAGAGAGAATATGTGATATGACTAGTACTGAGATTCTGTCTTGACAGCTGTGATGAAAAGCTAGTCTAGTATCTTGCTTCCAACCTGATTGTTGTGACGTAAAGCAAGAAGATGTGATGTGACTAGTACTGAGCTTCCCACTTAAAAACTGTGACGTAAAGCCAGTATAGTATCCTTCTTCCAGCTTGATTGTTGTGACGGGATGAGCATATTGCTTTCGTCTTGACAATTGTGATGTAAACCAAGAAGATAAGATGAGACTAGCACTGTGATTCTGGCTGGATAGTTGTGACGTAAATTCAGTCTAGTATCCTACTTCCAGCTTGATTGTTGTGACGTAAAGTGACTGCAACCTGCCCCTCAGCGGACAGTCGCTCCCACCAGGACCTTCACTAACCTCAGCCCGACGAGCTTCAATGCTTGTCTAATCCCGTATAGGGACCTTTTGTTACCCACAGGACACTCTGTTGATCTCCCGGCTACTATCTCGGGAATTCGGGTCTCGCGAAATCGCGAGCCCTGCATGCACGTTCTCGTGCACTTCCAAACGCCGAACCCCAAGTACCGATGGTCAAATTCAACGAATCGGGATATCGCCCCTCGCGATGTCAATTCTTTGTAAAATCAAACCCCGAGTACCGAAGTGTCGATCCCACGCGAAAACGCCACCTGGACTCCACTATTTTCGGGGTCCCACTCGACCACGTCACTTCGAGACTTCGCGGATCGCGGATCCACAACACAAGTGCAATGGTGTTGAAAACCCCGAATGTCGATCCCGCGACGCTCTGGATTTGTACCACCTGTCCCTCCGACGATCGACAACTCCCACTAAAATCGGGGAATCGCTATTCGCGATTTCGACGTGCATGTAATTCTTGCACTCGCCAACCCCGATATGCCGATACTTGATGGAAATGGGTTATTTCGTGCACCTGCGAGTTAACCCCTCGCAACTCCTCCGCGATATGACGGTCTGCGGGATTTTGTGACTCTTCCCAACAACTTCAATTCGTCGATTCTCTTCCTCTGAAGAGTTCTCCGCTTCAACAGCTTTCCCTTGGTTCAAATCCCTCCCAGGCCTGCTCCTAGGATATGAACATGGGACTATCCCTCCTAAGATGAATTCTCTCCGGCTCCTTTAGAAACTTTGGGCGTGATGCCTGCATTCCACCTTCAACAACTTTCAAAGTGCTGAAGTCTTCCAGGTTCTGTGCTTTCACAGTCACAGCAACCCAGCCTTCCTTTTCTCAGACTTGCTACTGAGACTCCAGTATGACCTGCACTCACCTGCACGGTTCAAACAACCCAACACAGCCCCAGGCAAAGAAGAGAGCAAAAGTTCAACTGTTTAGCCTCCTCGACGCACTCTATGCGGAGGAATTCGACTGCACTCTATGCAGGAATCTCCTGGCCCAAATAGAGAAACAATTGGAACTCAATTCCTCATTCTCTCAGGTTTCGAACCTGATATGCAATCACATATGCAGCATATAGAAGATAAGCATAAAAATAAGCAAGCATACAAAAGAATAATATCAACAGTACACAGAGATCAAACATATCCATGAGATTGAATCAAAGCTTTCCTATTCATTCAATGTCTATACATGGAGTTTCTCTACAAACTCTTTGCTCTGTTCTCTCCTTGCTCCTCTATGAATGAGAATGTTGAATAATCCAGAATCTTCTTACAATGATACAAAGGGGGGTGCCTATATTCTGTTTTCCCTCTTGAAAGCAAAACTGTCTAATCTTCAGCTAATTTCTATCTAACAACATTAGTAGTATTAAATGCCTCCTTATCTACATTTCAATACAAGTGCGCTTAGCTTTGAATTCTCTCAGTTAAATGGCGACGCAACAATCTTTCTAAAGTGTTTCAAAACTATATGTGTTGGCGCTCTCTCAGCTATTTTCTCTTCGCTCCACGTGCCGGCTCGCTTGGTAGGTGAGCGATGCTCCTGCATCATACTCCTCGGCTCAAAAGATTTCATGGGCTCCTGTCCATGAGCTCCCGCACAATCTTCCCACGCTTTTGTATCACTGCCTCTATTTCCCAGCTGGCATCCTCCACTGGGTGATTCTTCCATTTCACCAGGTATTCAAAATATTGCTTCCTCCTAGTCTTCTTGCCTACTCTCTTGTCCAGTATGCACTCCATCTCAGGTTTCTGTGCCACTGGCAACTGCTTCTGCCACTGGATGACTGGTTCCTCAATACTCCTAGCTCCTGCTTCTTCGGCTTTATATGGGTATAAATCCGAAATGTTGAAGATCGGATATATCCCGATGCCCTCCGGCAACTCAAGCTCATATGCATTCTCCCCAAATTTTCTCAGGACTCTACACGGCCCGATTTTCTTCATCTTGAGCTTGTTGTATGTTCCCCTTGGGAACCTTTCCTTCCTCAGGTGTGCCAGAACCATGTCTCCAACCTTAAACTGAAGCTGTCTTTTTCTTTGATCGGCCCTGCGCTTATATTCTTGGTTCGCCTTCTGCAGTCGCTGCTTCACCTCTGCGTGAAGTTCCTGCATTGCTTCAGTGAATTCCTCAGCTCTCGCGCTGCTAGTTTCAGCCTGTTCTGGATCCTTGAGCTCAGACACTCCTCTCGGTTGTGTCCCATACAAAATCTGAAATGGTCTCTTACCTGTACTCCGATTCACCGAATCGTTGTACGCAAATTCTGCCTGTTGTAGGATCTGATCCCAACTGCTGTGATGCTCCATCACCAGGCTTCTCAACAGATCCCCCAAGCTTCTGTTGAATACTTTTGTCTTCCCATATGTCTGTGGATGGTAAGTAGAGCTGAATGCTAAGTCAGTCCCTAGCTTCTTCCATAGCGTCCTCCAAAAATGACCGATGAACTTCGTATCCCTGTCTGAGACTATACTTCTCGGCAATCCATGTAATCGAACAATTTCTTTGAAAAATAAGTTCGCGATGTGGGTTGCATCACTGGTCTTATGACACGGTATAAAATGTGCCATCTTCGAAAACCTGTCCACCACTACAAAGATGGAATCAACTCCTCGCTGAGTTCTCGGTAAACCCAACACAAAGTCCATGCTGATCGCCTCCCATGGCCTCTCAGGTATGGGCAATGGCTGATAGAACCCTGTGTTCTTCTTTCGGCCTTTCACATGTTGACATATCCGGCACCTGTCAACAAACCATTTAACATCTGCACGCATGCTCGGCCAATAATATGATTCGCTCAACTTGGCGAATGTTTTGTCATGTCCGAAATGACCTGCTAAGCCTCCACTGTGTTTTTCCTTCACCAAATTCTCCCTCATAGAGCAATCTGGAATGCACAATTGATTGCCCCGAAACAACAATCCATCCTGGACCAGGTAGTCAATCCACAGACTCCTATCCCTGAGAACTGGGTTCTCGGCTGCTTTGTATGCCTCGCCAAAATCTACATCACCTGCATACATATCTTTTAAATTTTCAAAACCCAAGGTTTTGACTCTGAACTCCTGCAGCAATAAACTTTTTTTGCTCAAGGCATCAACTACCTTGTTCACAGTCCCCGAAATGTGCTTGATCACGAACGTGAAATTCTGCATGTACTCTACCCATTTCTCATGATTCTGGTTCAACTTCCCCTGTTGACTCACGAACTGCAATGCATGATTATCGCTATACAAAACGAATTCCTTGGGTATCAAGTAATGCCTCCACTTTTTCAATGCCTGTATGATGGCATAGAACTCCTTATCGTACGTGGAGTACTTCAGCTTTGCATCATCCACCTTCTCGCTGTAATATGTGACAGGTCTGTCATCCTGACTTAAAACTCCCCCAACAGCGTACCCACTGGCATCACACTTCACTTGGAAGGTTTTCTGAAAATTTGGCAGCACTAGCACTGGCTGCTCGGTAATCTTCCGCTTCAACAGATTGAAGCTCCGTTCAGCCTCGACTTTCCAATGGAAAACCTTATGCCGCTTTTTCATAGTGTCCATCATTGCGGCGCTAATTCCACTAAAATTCCGAATGAATTTTCTGTAGAAGCTTGCCAAACCGTGAAAGCTCCTTACCTCAAAAACATTCCTCGGCGATGGCCAATTCCTGATTACTTCAACCTTCTCAGGATCCATCTTCAATTCGTTAGCCGAAATTACAAAACCCAAATAAATGAGTTCTGTCTGCATGAAGGAACACTTCTTCAAATTGATCAGCAACTTCTCCTGCTGTAACCTCCTCATCACAATGGCCAAATGTCTCATGTGTTCAACCTTTGTCTTGCTGAAAATCAGTATGTCGTCCAAGTATACGACCACAAATTTTCCGATGAATTCCCGCAGGACTTCATTCATCAGCCTCATAAATGTGCTCGGCGCATTTATCAAACCAAACGGCATGACCAGCCATTCATACAAACCCTCGTTTGTTTTGAATGTTGTTTTCCATTCATCTCCCTCTCTCATCCGGATCTGATGATACCCGCTCTTGAGGTCAATCTTTGAAAAATAATTTGCCCCGCTCAGGCAATCCATCAAGTCGTCCATCCTCGGCAATGGAAACCTGTACCTGATGGTGATTT
>ML819657.1:28196-42326 GCA_009831015.1 Picea engelmannii
CTCTCTCATCCGGATCTGATGATACCCGCTCTTGAGGTCAATCTTTGAAAAATAATTTGCCCCGCTCAGGCAATCCATCAAGTCGTCCATCCTCGGCAATGGAAACCTGTACCTGATGGTGATTTTATTTATCGCCCTGGAGTGTGTACACATCCTCCAGCCTCCATCCTTCTTCGGACTCAATACTGTCGGAACAACACATGGACTCAGACTCTCCCTCACCAGTCCTTTGTCCTGCAGATCTTGTACCTGCCTTTTGACTTCCTTGTTCTCCTGAGGTGTCAACCTGTATGCTACCTTATTTGGTAAACTTGCTCCAGGTATGAGGTCAATGTGATGAATCACACTCCACATCGGTGGCAACGAACGAGGTAGTTCGTCCACGATGATATCAGCGAACTCTCCAAGCAGTTCCTGAATCTCCTCTGGCAAGTCATCCACTCTTGTGCTTGTCAGGACAATTCTCGGCTTCCTGACAATAAAGAATTGTGGATCCTCATCCTTCTCCAGCTCTGTGAGAAGCTCTTTCCCACTCATGAGAAGTATGGTGCTGGTTACTTCCGGATCCACCTTCTTATCCTTTATCGGCAGCAATGTATGTGTTTTCCCATCCTTTTCCAAGGTGTATGTGTTCATCCTCCCATCATGAACAACATTTCTATCAAACTGCCATGGTCTTCCCAATAATACATGACAGACATCCATGGGAATGACATCACACAAAATCTCATCCCTATATTCACCCATTTTAAAATTTACCAAGCATTGCTTTGTAACACATACCTGGTGTCCTTTCTGCATCCATGTCACTTTGTACGGGATCGGGTGTTTGCTCGTTTTCAACTCCAGCTTCTCCACCATCTCGGTCGAAATGAGATTATATGTGCTCCCACTATCCACTATGACCTTGCATTTCCAGGCCTTGGTCTTGCAAGTCGTTTGGAACAGTCGGCATCTTTGAGCTGTGTCCACCTCTTTCTCCAGTTTCAAGAGAACCTTGTGCACTGTCAGTGACTTCCCACTTCCAGTGTCTTCATCCTCCATGTCACGCCTCTGTGCCTCAACAACATGAGCTTTTCCTCTGTCCATTTTCCTCTCTTGACAGTCCACGGCTTTGTGACCGTCTTTACCACACGTGAAACATGTGATAATTCCTCCTCTGCCCCTTCCTCTACCTCGGGTACGAGGAAATGTATTGGCATCAGCGTAGCCTCCTTGCTGATCATCTTGTTGTCTCCTCGGCTCAGTAAACTACTGCCTCTGTTGTGAGGTTCCACCTCTTTCAGCCTTTCCCTGAGGTCTTCGCCAATCCTCCTTGGGCTTCTGAAATTCTTTCTGGGCAACTGCTTTGCCTCTTGACTGGCTTCTGCCTCGCCCACGCTGACCTTGCTTGCGTCTCAGCTTCTCTTCGGCTTTCAGAGCCATCTGGTACGCATCCTCAACTGTGCGGATGGTAACCATGCTCAACTCATCCTGAATGTCATACCTAAGACCATTCAGATATCTCGCCACCTTTTCGTCATCACTCTCCCGATGACCAGCTCGAATGTTGAGCCTGTAGAATTCCTCGGTGTACTCCTTCACCGTCATCAGCTTCTGTCTGAGGTTCTTCATACGCCTGAACAGAGTGATCTGGTAATCCCTCAGAATAAACTTCGCCTTCATCCTGGCGATCATCCGATCCCAGCTTTTGATCTTTTGTTTTCCTTTATGACGCATGTCTTCCTGCAGCTCGTCCCACCATAAGGCTGCATGTCCCTTCAACTTCGTGACGGCATGCCTTACCTTCTTATCCTCTTCGATGTCTTTGTAATCGAAGTAGGTGTCGAGTGCTCGGATCCAATCCAGCAACTCCTCAGCATTTAGACTTCCCTCATAGGTGGGAATGTCCATCTTTGTCTTCGAGCTCATCCTGGAGATAGCTCTGATTAACCTCTCTGTTGAGGCATCCTCTGCTGAGACCTCCCCTTCATCATGTCCAGCTTCCTCTTCAATCTCGGGATCGCTGAACTCTGTTGTGTCGGCTCCACGCCTCTGGGTGGTCTCCATATCTTCGAGTCTCACCCTGAGATCTTGTATTTGGCGTTCCATTTCTGGATTACCCGCTGGCCTACCCCTTCTTCGGGTATCCCTGTCCTCACGATCAGGTGACTGCCTTTCTCTCCTGGGCGGCATGGTGTATCTGCTTCTCTCTACTATCTGAATGAAGAGAACTCCACTTCCAGGCTCTGATACCACTTGACTGCAACCTGCCCCTCAGCGGACGGTCGCTCCCACCAGGACCTTCACTAACCTCGGCCCGATTAGCTTCAATGCTTGTCTAATCCCGTATCGGGACCTTATGTTACCCACAGGACACTCTGTTGATCTCCCGGCTACTATCTCGGGAATTTGGGTCTCGCGAAATTGCGAGCCCTACATGCACGTTCTCGTGCACTTCCAAACGCCGAACCCCGAGTACAGATGCTCAAAGTCAACGACTCGGGATATCGCCCCTCGCAATGTCAATGCTTTGTAAAATCAAACCCCGAGTACCGAAGTGCTGATCCCACGCGAACATGCCACCTGGACTCCACTATTTCCGGGGTCCCACTCGACCACGTCACTTCGGGACTTCGCGGATCATGGATCCACAACACAAGTGCAGTGGTATTGAAAACCCCAAATGTCGATCTCGTGACGCTCTGGATTTGTACCACCTATCCCTTCGACGATCGACGACTCCCACTAAAATCGGGGAATCGTTATTCGCGATTTCGACGTGCATGTAATTCTTTCACTCGCCAACCCCGATATGCCGATACTCGATGGCAATCGGTTCTTTCGTGCACCTGTGAGTTAACCCCTTGCAACTCCTCCACGATCTGACGGTCTGCGGGATTTTGTGACTCTTCCCAACAACTTCAAGTCATCGATTCTCTTCCTCTGAAGAGTTCTCCGCTTCAACATCTTTCCCTTGGTTCAAATCCCTCCCAGGCCTGCTCCTAGGATATGAACACGGGACTATCCCTCCTAAGCTGAATTCTCTCTGGCTCCTTTAGAAACTTCGGGCATGATGCCTGCATTCCACCTTCAACAACTTTCAAAGTGCTGAAGTCTTCCAGGTTCTGTGCTTTCACAGTCACAGCAACCCAGCCTTCCTTTTCTCAGACTTGCTACTGAGACTCCAGTCTGACCTGCACTCACCTGCACAGTTCAAACAACCCAACATAGCCCCGGGCAAAGAAGAGAGAAAAAGTTCAACTGTTTAGCCTCCTCGACGCACTCTATGCGGAGGAATTCGACTGCACTCTATGCAGAAATCTCCTGGCCCAAACAGAGAAACAATTGGAACTCAATTCCTGAATCACATATGCAGCATATAGAAGATAAGCATAAAAATAAGCAAGCATACAAAAGCATAATATCAACAGTACACAGAGATCAAACATATCCATGAGATTGAATCAAAGCTTTCCTATTAATTCAATGTCTGTACATGGAGTTTCTCTACAAACTCTTTGTTATGTTCTCTCCTTGCTCCTCTATGAATGAGAATGCTGAATAATCCAGAATCCTCTTACAATGATACAAAGGGGGGTGCCTATATTCTGGTTTCCCTCTTGAAAGCAAAACTGTCTAATCTTCAGCTAATTTCTATCTAACAGCATTAATAGTATTAAATGCCTCCTTATCTACATTTCAATACAAGTGTGCTCAGCTTTGAATGCTCTCAGTTAAATGGCAGCGCAACAATCTTTCTAAAGTGTTTCAAAACTATATGTGCTAGCGCTCTCTCAGCTGTTTTCTCTTCGCTCCACGCGTCGGCTCGCTTGGTAGGTGAGTGATGCTCCTGCATCATAAAGTAGGACAAGCATCTTACTTCCGGCTTGATAGCTATGACGTAAAGCAAGACGATGAGATGAGACTAGCACTGTGCTTCCGGCTGGATAGCTATGATGTAAATCCAGTCTAGTATTATTATGATGAGCTAGACTCGTGTTGTGATGATGGTGATGTATTGGTTTTATACTAATACATATTGATGCAGATGATGATTGCATTCCTTTGACAATGATGGTGTTTCCAATGAAGAAAACTTTCGAATATTTATAGATACGCCAATCAGTGTTCCAAGATGATATTCATGATGATGTCCTCCTGATGTTATTGGTGATAAAGGCCTCTCTCTCATCTGATGCTATTGAAGAATACCCTTCTTGTTAACGGGGAGTGTTGAAATAATGTAACTGCAAAGTGTATTCTTATTCTTATTTGATATATATTTTATTGGATCAATCCCCACTGTGGATTGATCATGTTGGCTATTGTAAAAGGACCAAATCCCCTTTTGTGGATTGGTCATAATGTAATTGTAATAGGCAAAAGAAGAATTCGGCCCCAAAATACATTTAAGAGGCCCCATAATATAAAAAAGGTGGTTATAACCACCCAGTTTGAGAAGTTGGCCCTTCCATTGAAGATACACTTCACATGTGCCATATTTGTATAAATAAGGAGGCCAACGCCTCACTTAGACACACACTTCACTTGGTCATTGAGAGACAAGTTTAAGAACTTTAGTTGGAGAAGAGAGAGAGAGAGAAGCACATATTTAGGAGAGGACTTTATTTATTTGCTTAAGTTATCTCTTGGCATTGTATTGATTATCTATATAAGGAACTTTTGTTGGGTTTTCTTCCCCTAGAGGGTTTCTCAGGATAAATGTTCTATCTCTTGTGATTGTGTATTTCTCAGTGATCTTGTATTATGATAGTGTTATCTATTGAAATTCAAAGAAATATAATAATGTCTTAAACATTAACATCATAGTCTTGCATGCCTTTCTCACCTCAAGTCATCTCATGATCATCATAGCAAATATTCATCTTCTCTCGTAGTTCTGTCGCCTGTGAGTTCATCATCAGTGGTCGTTATGCTGAAATTCCTTAGCCTGTTGGAAGTCAAGACTCTTCATCTTCTCTATCATTACTGAATATCTTCATCATCACTAGATGTTATCCTGAGACTCTTCATCTCCTCTGGCAGTCACCCTACAACTCCTTGAATTCTATGACAGATGAAATCACTTCGTTCTGGAAATCACCCTGAAGTCTCTTCGAGTCCTCTGGTAGTAACCATCAGAGGTTTATTGCAACTACAATGAAAACCTCTACAGTCATATGCCTTTGGTACCTTTCACATGTGTCCTCAGGTGGTGACCAAACGCCCGTTCAGAAGGTGCTTACGCTATTCGCATTTTGACAATCTTGTGTTGAAGGTTCTCGACATTCCAAGTTGAAATCTCCGAAAATGGAGCTTAGATTTATGCTAGCTCTCCCCTTAAACCTTCGATAATATGACTTTGGCTATGACCACATGCATAATCAAAAAGTCATTTCGCTATTTCACATGTCATGAATTCCTGTTGTGAGGCATCTCGACTCTCCAAGTTGCGATCTCTGAAACCCTGAAAATGAGCTTAGCAGGACTAGCTCCTTTCCTTCTCGTGACCATCAGATGTGACAAATCTCTTATCCATAAATCTCTTTCGCAACTCGCAATTTCGGGAATCCTGTGATGAGGCATTCCGATAAAAAATAGGTTGATTCGAGCGGCCATGATTTGCGCATCTAGATCTACGGTTGGGATTCGATTCCGGACCCCCCTTGCTATTATGCCTTTATTGAAGGGGGGGGGGTTCCAGAATTGGACCGCGCAAGTTTGAGCGGCTGAGATTGAAGCGCTTAGATCTATGGTTGAGATTGGATTTCGGAGACCCTCCGCCTTTCTGCCTTTAATGGGAGGGCAGAGTCCAAAATGAGTTGGTTTTGTATGGGCCCCTCCTAAACCTCTTACCACTTCCTCCTCCGTTTACCGCCTTCACCTCCTTCCGACGTGTGTCTTCCACCCAACCTCTCTCCTTTCCCTATCACATATCGACTCTCGATGTCACGAACTCTGAAATATAACTTGGTTGTTAGCAGCTTCCTCCAAATATCAACGATGTGGCCACAACCTATGTCCACTCACTAATCATTTGAGTGCTTCTCTCTTCAGATCAATAGTCCATGATACATGGTGATCAGACAACTATCCTCTGCCCCGAAACTTCAGCTTTCAAGACTTTGGGGGAGCGTTGATACTAAAACTCCTGAAACTAAACTCCTAGAATGACGTCACTCGATGGCGNGACACTTTTTTTTGTCTGATCATGCCACATGTCCTTTCTGACATAGGTTGGCACCTTTTCTTGCTGACATGGTCTTTCATGATCTACCTCCTAGATCTGATGACCCAGATTTGTCCTTGATCCAACGACTAGGATTATTTCACGATTTCTCATATCGCAAGTTTGAGAGGTTAGGGAACCCCCTTCCTTTGACTTTCCAGTCAGCAAAAGGATGGTCTTTCGCCACATATCCTTCTTGGATCGATGGTCAAGATTTGTCCTCGATCCAACGACTGATATTATATCGCTATTTTTCATATCACGATTTCGAGAGGTTAGGGCACCTCCTTCCTTTGATATTTAAGTCAGGGAAATGCCAATCATTCGCCATGTGTCCTCTGGATTCAATGGCCTCGATCATTTTTCAATCATTCATATCGTGAGTTTGAGGGGTTAGAGAACCTCCTTCCTTTGACTTTCTAGTCAGCGAAATGTTGATCTGTGACCACGTGTCCTGCTCGAAGATGGACGGTCCTCCTGCTTTCAGGATTTTGTAAGCCCGTTTCTCCTAGCACTTTAAATAAGGTGTAGGTTCTCCTATATCCAAAGATGGTTGGACCCCGCGCTCATATCTAATGCCCGAGATCTGTCCTCCATCTTTGCACTCTGCCTATCTAGATTCAAATCCAACAATCATTGTTTCTCTTCATTGTTATGCTTCTGATCTTTCCATGCCATCATTGTTGTTGATATTCCTTTCTTTCTTTTTTTCCATCGCTTTCTATGCCATCATCACTGTTGATCTTCCTTGCTTTCCTGTTTTCCATTACTGTCTCCCAACTGTAAACCTGCCAACGTTAGTATTGTTCTTCCCTGTAACCATACCATCGACGTTGTTGTTCTTTCCATAAATAATTGTAAGAATGATATCGTTGTTGTTGTTCTTTCCTATATACATGCCATCATTGTTGTTGTTCTTGCCATCAATGACAAGCATGATCTGCCTATAAACATGCCAACAATCTCCCCCTTTGGCATTGATGGAAACCCTGAATGGCTGCGCTAATCTGTTTGGACCTCCAACTGTAGCATCTGGTCAGGACCACTCTTGTTCTCCCCCTTTGACATCGATGTCAAAGAAAACATGCTCCCCCTGAGATTTTTTAGTATGTTTAGGAGGTTTCAGATATTCAACCAACGCAAGCTCCCTCTGACATGATGGACTTTCTTATTTGAGTCCTGCAAAATATTTGTATCTAAATCAGAGTCTTCTCCTTCTGGTTCTTGGACCTATTCATCTTTAGCTTCCGCTGTATCCTCTATAGAATACTCAATATTGCTCACCTCTCTTACTAAGACTCCTTCATCAACCTTTTCTTGTCATAACTGAATTACTCCCCCTGTCACTATTATCTCTCTTCTTCTGACTGTTCTCCTCCTTTGTTCCTAAAAGGTTAGCTTTCCCTGACAAGGTCTTTCCTCTTGTTATCTCTACAGGATGTCATGTATATAATTTTGTACACCAGAATGTTGATGCTGCTAATGTCGTTGTCCTACTATAACACTGTGCAATTGTAGCTTGTACTTTTTAAACAACCCTTGGATCTCCCCATTCATTCTCATCTATCTCTATTACTGCAATTTCATTTTTCTTCCATGATGCCTACAATCCAAGGCTTTTATGACCATATTCAATCACAAGAGAAAACCGTTACAACCACTCTCATACCTGCCTTTCTTTTTCACAAATGAAGGACCTATATCAGGTTTCCTAGTAGTACTAATTTCTTCCTTGTTGTATCCAATACCGTATTTGGAATTTGGTGATCTCTAACTATCCAAGATCTTATCTAGGGTCATGGAGCTATTCAAGAACTTGATTTGGGTGATTGACTTATGAGCCTTCAAATATTCTTCTTCCATCTTATGACATGATTGTTCTTCTACTTCTTCCATGCGATAAATGCTAACTGAACGTTCTTTTATTGTATCTGAATCTTCTTCTTTACTTGCAGGCAGGATTTAATATCAACATTGTGGTCTATCCTTATACTTTTAGCCAACACTTGTCCTGAGTTTATAGACTTTATTTTACAGTCTTCGGAATTAACCACCGCTTTACATCCTCTGTCACACATTTGACTTACATTGAGAAAATTATGTTTTAGGCCATCTACATGTAGAAGAACCTGGGCTTCTCCTTTTCCATTACTCAAACTCACCATCCCTTTATCCTTGGTTCTACCTGGTTCATCATTTTCAAGGATCACATGACCTATTTTGCTTTTTCTTATAGACATAAGCTTATCCTTGTCTCCAATCATGTGCTTGGAACATCCACTATCTATATTCTAGGAGTCCTTTTGTTGTTGAGTTGAAATTATTAGACCACATTTTTCACTATCTTTCCTTTTCCATGTGTTGTCCTTTCTATCTAAGAACTTTATCCTTGGATCTACTTTGTAATTCTTCAGATGGCAGTTTGTATCTTTGTAGCCGAAGTTGTGACATTTATAGCATTCAAGCTCATTTTTCAATAGGTCAAAGTTATTGTTCCAGCGTTGTCTACTCATTGAAGGTTTATTATTTCTTGACCTCCTCAGTTGCATGTATCTAGATTTAATTTGGCAATTTTCAATCTATGATGGTTTGTTACTTGGCTGTCTCATTCTTTGTTGTAGTAGATATTTATTCCTTGGAAATCTTAATTTCTTATGTCTAAATCTTAAGGAACAATTTACAACTTTGTGGCCAAAGTTAGAACAGTAGAAACAATATCCATAGAAAAAATATTTGTACCTTGAAAATGGTTGTCTTCTTTGAGCAGGTTGATTTCTTTCATGTTGATGATTTCATTGATAAGGGAGTGTATTATTTCTTTGTTATAAAAATTCAATTTTGCCATTTTTCCCTTTACTCCTCCTAGGCAGTTGATTATCTTCTTTTGTTTCTACATATTTGTTGTCGTTATTGGTGGCAACAAACTTAATGGATTCTTTGTTGCTTGGATGACCACTACTTGATCCCTCTTCAAAACCCAAACCATTTTTCAAATTTGGATTCCTTTCCTGATTCAAAATGGTGGCTAGTATTTCTGAGGCTTTCATGCTTGACAAATTCTGGTGATACAAGGCTTCAAACTTCTCCAACTCTTTCCTAGTTTTCACTACTTCTTTTTCCAGAGCTTAACATCTTTCCTTCTTTTATTATAACTGTTGTTTCAGAATGTCTTCGATTTTCTTTTCCTCTTCCAATTCCACTTTTAGCAGGGCAAAGTCTTCATCAGGCTCTTTACTGCCTTTTTTGAACTATATCAACAATTGTTTTTTATTTATCTTCTTAATTCTGAGTCTGTCAATCTCTTCTAGTGCATTGATCAGTTCTCCTTCCAGGTCAACCACAGATTCTTCATTGTCAACATTTCTTTCTGATCCTTTATTATCATAGTCATCTTGGGCCATAAGCATAAATTCATTGACCTTATATTCACATGAGGAGTCACTATCTGTGTCTTCTGGAGAGTTAACATCGTTTACACATAAGCTTTTATTTCTGCCAAATTTCTTAGGTTTGAAATTCTTTTCACCTTCAGACTTTTGATCTTATTTCTTGTGTGGGAATTTATTTGCAAAATGACCTATCTTACCATAGTTGAAACATTTGAAGGGTAGCTTACCTTGGTACTTTTCTGATCCTTTCTTTAGTCTTCTCACGATTTTTTCTTCAATTTCATCAGGCTCAGAATCTTCATTCTTATCTTCTTTAAATGATGCTTCTCTAGAAGTGGGTTTATCTGTAACTATCCTAATTTCATATGCAGTCAATGTTTCTAGAATTTGATCAAAAGAAAAAGCCTTTAGATCATTAAGTTCTTCTATAGCTGAGACCTTTGGGTTGAACCTATCTGGCAGAGATCTCAAAATTTTCTGAACTAAAGAGGGTTCCTCAATTTTTTCACCAAGTGATTTCATTGCATTTACTAGTTCTTCAACTCTCAGAAAGTACTTCCCAATGGTTTCATATTATTTCTTTTGTAGCTGTTCAAACTATACTCTATAGGTTTGAAGCTTGGCATCTTTTACCTTCTCATTACCTTCATAACTGCTAATGAGTTTGTCCCACATTTCTTTGGCAGTTTCTAAATGCATAACTTTAACAAATTCAACTTCTGTGAGCCCACTCAAAATAACATTCATAGCCTTAGTGTTGAAGGTGAATTATAGCTTGTCATCCTTGTTAGCTAGTACAACTGGCTTTACGTAACCAGTATCTACCAGATCTCGTACATCTGCACCTAATCCCATTATGTAGGTTCTCATCCTAACTTTCCAGAAGACAAAGTTTGTTCCATTGAAAACAAGGGACGTATTGGTTGAAGTTATTTCATGGCTTGACATGTTTAAGCTCTAGGATCTACCTTTAGATAAAAGGGGCTGACTCTGATACCAATTGTTCGACAACTGAGAGGAGGGGGGGGGGGTGAATCAATTGTTACCAAGTAATTTCCCGACGCTCCTACATACCCCGCAGGGTTTCTGTGCCTGACCTCCCGGTCTTAAGGATCGTTCAAATTCTCATACGAGCTGAATTATCTCTTTGGATTCCCTCGGGAATCACTACTGCAAAACCCGATCCACAGGTCCTTTAATTCCCTGTCACAGCCTCTACACCTAACCGTGGTTGTCCCCGACTCTGTTTCAGGGTTCAGGATTCTGGATTTTCCTCTGTCGAGAGTTTCAACACTCTCGAATCCCCGATCACCGATGAGCTCTTTGTCTGGCCTTAGCCCCTCTGTCTAGGGGTTTTTGGGTTCAAATTCCCAATGGGCTCCTTTCCGTTAACCCTCCAGGCCAAGCCCTTGGTCCACGTGACCTTATCCTATATGACCACAGCCATATACTTATGTCGAGGTTTCAGGGTTTTCGATGTCAAAATGCAATCGTCCCCTGGATTCACGATCCTCCGATTCGCAACACGCTTTAACTTCAGCTAGCCCCCCTGGCTCAGCCCCGAGTCCACGTGACCATTACTCTGTGACCACAACCTTATCCCCGTCGAGGTTACAGGGTTTCAAATTCCTAAAGGCATATGCCTACGGGATTCGCAACTCCTCGAATCCTGACACTCCGTTGCACTGACAACTGGCCTTAACTATGGCTCTTTCCTCAGCCCTGATGTGATGACAGCTGGCCCCCACTGATCGGGGTATCGTGTTTCACGATTCCAAAGTGCACAAACAACTTGTCACTGGGATCTCCGATATCCCGATGAACGAAACACCGATGGACGACTTCCTTGTCGGGTCTTTTCCTGATGACGTCGATCTCCTCCACGCATCCCTTCTGATAGACGGTCTCGATTCCCCCGGGATTTCGAGACTTTCGATGCCCCAATTTTCTTGTCCTCAGGAACTCCGATTTCCCGATGGCCAATATCCCGACTCTCTCCGGATCTCTGACACATGTCCCCTTGAACGAATGACTCAGATTATGTCGGGGTTTTCAACCTGGATTTCCTCGATCTCTTGTCCATGGGAATTCTGATTTCCCAATGCGCCAAAGTACCGACAGGCACTTGATCTTCGCCACGTGTCTCCACCAACGGACGATCCAGATCCTTCCAGGGTTTCGGGACTTGGAATTTCTTGATTCTCTTTTCCTCGAGAATCCTGATTTGTCGATGACTACTATCCTGATGGCTAAACCTCATGCAGCTCCTGTCCAATCTAATAGTTGTCGGGTACCTGCTCCAGATCTGATGACTCAGATATTTTATCCTTGTGCACTTGCTCCAGAGGCTAAACTCCGAGCATCTTCTCCCGATCCAACGGCTTACGGGATTTCTGAGTGAGGTACGAAGGCTGACGGTCTCCTCCTTTTGTAGGCTCCTCCTTAGCTCCTCCTGGACGTGGAAATCAATTATATATATCTCTTCCTCCAGTCGATCTGACGACTGTTGTGCTCTCCTGAGCTTCTGCACTTTCTTCCTAGACTTGGAAGAATTTCACATTCTCAAAGTCCTCGACCTTTGCTTCGTCTCCGCGAACTCCACGACTGTGAGTTCTACTGTGCGTATGAGAACGCTGCCCTTCTTGAGCTTTTGTCTTTGAATCCTCAAAGTATTCTCCCAACTCCTGCACTCCTTGCAGAGTCTTTAGATGCACTCGCTGGTGCTATACATCCTGAGCTTTTACAAACACTCAGAACCCTAAGGTATTTTGTCCTTCTTCTCCCTCAGATGGACAAATTGACACCTTCCTAGCTGTCCTTCACTCAAGTAACCTCTTGTTGAGCCTTCTGGGTATTCAATAACCTAACGAACACCCCTCAGTGGATTCTTCCTCTAAGTTCCAGAACTCAAAGAGTTCTCTTCACTTCTATGCCTATCTACACTCTTCCTGGACACCCTCCTAGCGAAGTATCTTCTCCACATAATGTTCAGCAGTTTTGTCCCTTCTGTGCACCCTTTGCATCTGCTCAATGCCCTCCTGGCAGAGCTCTCAGAATCCTTAGTGATTCTGGTCCTCCTTCAAACTCTCAGCAGAGTTCTTCCTCATATGCACCACAACACATATGCTCAACGACCACTTGGCAGAGCTCTACAGAACTCCTCAGAGATTTTTTCTTCTAAACTCACAACAAATTTCTTCTTTTGTGCACTCCTTGCACCTTCTTAATGCCCACCTGGCAGAGCCTTTACATAATCCACAACAGAATTATGTCTACAACTGTGTCTCTCATACACAGCCTTGCCTCCAAGGTATTCAACAACCTTGAGGTCTTTGTCCTGAGTTGTTGACTCCGGCTCTTGTGCCTCAGCACACTTTTTTCTGAACCCACAGTGTTCAGAAGTGCATCCTCATTGCACCAGTATTCAGAGACCGCAGTACTCTGTTACGCCCTCCTGGAATGAACCTCAAAGACCTTCACCCTGGAAGTCAAACACACTCCTACAAATGCCAATCTAACACACATACATTCACAACATATGAAAGAACACACAAAGACATCCATTCAACATAGAAATGCAGGAGAAACTTCTCTGTTATATTAACAATGGAAAATGCCTATAATTACAATGGTGTTCCTTAGCTCTCTCTAGCTCTTCTCAACTCAACTCATCTATCCTCTCTACTTACTTACAAACTGAGATACAAAAATCTCTTTTACCTGAGGGGGATCTTCGAGCTCTTCCCTCCAAATATACCTACCCTATTCAATTACATTGAATGGGATGTCTAGTCAAGAATCAGATCTAGATCTCAGCCATTACACACATTAAAGGCCGATCTACTCTACGCCTGCACAAAGGCACGGCTCTACAGCTCACCAGCTTAAAACATTAATTACATTCAATTTCAAATTCAAATGAGGCTGTGCCTCTCTCTTTAGCTTTGACTGCATACACTGAGTGTGGATTGCTGGCTGGCTGGCTAACGTGGAGAGATGCTCCTGCATCAAAATCCTCAGCTGCAAAATCATGAGCTCCTGCTCATGCACTTCCTCTCTAAGCTGTTGGAAATCCTCCTGGATCCCAAATCATTCTCTGGAGTTGTTCATCCTCTCCATCCTGTTGTTGTTGTTGCTTCTGCGCTGCTGCTGCTTCCTTTCTGCCTAGCTTCTCCTCATTGGAAGTGTTTACTGACTCTACCATCAGCCTTCTGATATCTTCTATCACTTGGTCCAGCTGCTCCAGTGGCTGGTCCTGTTTTTGCAGTCTCCTCAGCTACAAAAATTTTCTGCAATTGGGCAGATCACCATGATCTCCCATGCTTCCCTCTCCATCTTCATCTATGGCCTCAAATTGCCACTCTTCTACAGACTTCAGCTCTACAGTCTCTTCTTGACTGACCTGCTACTCAGTCATCCTCTTCTCTGACAGGTCAAATTCTACCAGTTCTCTAGCTGGCCCTGGATTGTTCAACCAATCCTCCAACATCTCTAGCTCCATCTCCCATGGAGTGATAAATCTTCCTACTC